>VSMD01124222.1:42439-74568 GCA_008750895.1 Mirza zaza
GCGTCTGCGGGCGCGGGACGGGGCGGCGGGCGAGCGTCTGCGGGCGCGGGACGGGGCGGCGGGCGTGCGTCTGCGGGCGCGGGACGGGGCGGCGGGCGGGCGGGCGTGCGTCTGCGGGCGCGGGACGGGGCGGCGGGCGTGCGTCTGCGGGCGCCGGACGGGGCGGCGGGCGTGCGTCTGCGGGCGCCGGGCGGGGCGGCGGGCGTGCGTCTGCGGGCGCGGGACGGGGCGGCGGGCGGCCTCCGCGGGGGCTCGCAGGGCTATTAAAGGCGGGGGTGCCTTTCGGGGAAGCGGTAGTCACGAGCGAAACCGCAGATCTGCGCGTGGAGGGTGTGCTCTGGTTTCCTCCCAAAGGCGGCATGTCTTGAGCGGGGCTTGCGGGTCACGGGCAGATTCAGGCTTTGATGTGTAAGTGGTTACGGAAGCCGAGCCTGTCTGCGATGTTGGCGCCAGGCGAAAGGAACGCCAGGTCTGGCCTGTAGCTGTGGCTCCCTACAGCCCCTCAGGAAGAGATTGGGGACAGAGGACCCCACAGAGTTCAGTCCTCCGTGCCCCAGTGTCCGAGGTCTGCGCGACAGGGGTCAGCACGTTCCATCTGGTGGGGGCCGGGTTCCTGAAAAACACCTCAGGGACATATGTCGAGATGCGATTTTTAGTTTCTGTAGGGAGCTAAACATCTGTGACTCTGACTTATTCGGGTGGGTTTTGTTTTAAGCTGTTACTGTGTCCTTCCCACTCAGCGGCTCAGGCGCTCCTCAGGGCGGGCTGGGTACCTGGGTTGCCCTTGAAGGAGCTCACGTCTTCCTTTATTCCCATGCCGGGGCCGGGGTGGAGCCCTAAAGGGGCCCCTGCTGGGTCTCAGCCGTCGTCAGCGGACCAGCTTGTTAAGCTGCACTGTGGTATCTGACATTCACGCCTGTTAGAAGCATCAAAGCAAGCACTGCCCGGATTTGTTTTTTAATCTTATATGCCATGATGCAGAAGAATCTGAGGGAGAGAGCAGGTACTGATCACTGCCTCCTACCTCCCACCTCCCACCTCCCACCTCCCACCTCTCGTTTCTGTGCAAACTCTTTCCTTTACCTGCCGGCCACAGTAGCTAGGATTCCGTGGATGGTCAGCCATCCCTTGGTGTTACTCTTAAATACATTGCCCTCATTCGAACGATATTTGCAAAGTACATGCTGTTCTAGGCACAAGGAATACAGTGGAAAACAGGTAGAGATGGCCCCTGGCAAATAAATGGAGCTGACATTTCAAAGGAGAGAGTCAGACAAGAAAATTAACCAGCATGATTTCTGGCTGCGAAACGTTTTTTGGGAAAATAATACAAAGGGTGATGTGATAAAAGTGAGGCCCGCTGAGTGGGAAGGAGGCTGTATAAGGGTGAAGGGTTAGCAGAGGCCCCTCTGAGATTCAGAGATGAGCTGAGCCCTGCGTGATGACAAGGAACCTGGTTACAGCAAATGAAAAAGAAAAAGCATTTGCAGTGTCTGAGAAAAAGCAGGGAGTGTGGCTGGGTCCCACGAGTAGGGGGAGGAGGAAATGGGAGAGCTGGGCTAGGTCACTGACTGTGTCGCAGGCCGTGGCACGGAGTCTGGGTTTCATTCTCACTACAACGGGAAAACACTGAACATTTTTATGCAAAGGACTGGCATGATAAGAGCTTTGTTTAGATGGAAATACATCTCGGATGGATGACAAGCTGTTGGCGGTTGGAAATAGAAGCGGTAGTTCTGTAGCCAAGCAGAAAGGAATAATTTTGGATGATGGGTGCCAGCCATACTGAGTGAGCCTAATTGGGACACCGCAGGGCAGGGCAGGGGAGGGGATGCTCCAGGGTGCCCAGGACCAGCGTGAAGACAATGTGCGCCTTCTGGGCAGGAGGCAGAAAGGTACTGCCAGTTACCATCCTGGCTGGGCAATGCTGGCCGACAGCAGTCACTGCACTGGAGACATAGAAGCTTCCTACTGAAAATGACACTTTCGCTTACCCTGAAAGTCGCCATTGCCTGACATCCCTTTTCATTTTTCATCCGGTGTCACCAACATAGATCCCCTATGCCCAACAGAGATAGGAGTCAGCTAAGAAAGAAAGAAGGTGCAACAGTGAGAAGTGAGAGAAAAAAACTCACTGAACTCTGCTTTCAAAGTCTCTGAAGAAAGTTAAAGCTTTCCCCACTGCTTTGGGTCCTCAAAGTGAACCTGCAGTTCTGCAAACTTGGAGGAAATCAGTTCTGCAAACCCTGTGAAAAAAGTTCTTTTGTTAACAGACACCTTCGGGTAAGGTGATGGAATAGTGTCTGCCTGGGCTTTGAAATCAACCAGACTCAGATTCTAATTCCAGGGGCAAATCAAATCATTTTTGTTTTTTGAACCTCAACTTCCTATTTGTATGGAAAATGGGACCCATAACCATACTGACCCCATAATGTTCTTCTGGAAATCAAATGAGGCAAATATATAGTATATGAAAATCTCTGTCACATAATGAATGTTAAATAGTTAATATATGAAATATGGGCTATATGGAAATTCCCAGCATGTAATAAGTGCTCAGTTAGGCCAGTCATCTTCCTTCTCCCTCTTGCCTCCTTCCTTTGAATGATATGCATGACAAGTCAAGACCCTACTGAATTTTCCTAAGTATCAAAATATTATTATAAGGTTTCAGGATAGGAAAAAAAAGACAATTAGAAAGTCAGCAGAAACATTCAACTTTGAGCAGCTCTCGCGGAGGCAGACGGAGAATCCAATCAATACTCCCCTTGTAGTGCAGTTTTATGAAGCGGTTTGTTAAAATGATGGCTATCATATTCAACCCTGTCCCAGCCCTGAAGCAGTTGTAGTCAATTCCATATGCAGAGTTCTTTGGCGCAGATGTTCTGTGAACTGCGAGGGGAAGAGGGCCCTCCAGGCAGGCAGGCTCATGAAAACATTCTAAACTTTTTAAAAGATCAAATGACTATGAAATTGAGTTGAATGTTAAAATCAGAATGGCAAGCCAGATATGAATCTGCACTGGTCATCTAGCTAATTTCCTTGTCATTCTGTACAAATAGGGAAGACCCCAGGGATTAATGACATTCAATTTAACAAATATTTAATAATGCACAAGCTCTATTCTTGACACCAAGCTAGGCCATGAGAATGCACAGATGAGTGTACACAAAGGGAAGAAGATTCTAAACATCTGATAGCTAATTACTTTTCCATTTAATAATCCTTGGCCAAATTGTCCCTGGTCCCTTATTCTGTCCCTGAAGTAGAAAAAGTCCAGTGATGACCTCTCTTTTGGGAATACTGGAGACATTTGAAGATGACACACTTATCTGGTTTTAAAGTTTTGGTACTATCAAAGCAAATAAATAATGTCAAACTTCAAACCATTTGTCTTTCACAAAATGTTTAGCTGTAGTTAACTGGCATATTAGCCCAGGACAAACTCCTGTCATGTATGTATCCTATAATTCATATACTTTGAACATAAATGCTGCCTGATTAAAAGGTAAATTTTATTTTAAAGATTAAAAAAAAATTTAAGCCAGTCAAATTCAGCAGTGGGGGGTCATATACTAACTTTAGTGGCACTAATGTTTATAGGTTCTCATAACCCACTAAAGCTGTATTGAAATAGAATTGAAGAAGTAGGCCAGGCACGGTGGCTCACACCTATAATCCTAGCACTCTAGGAGGCGAAGGTGGGCGGATCGTTTGAGCTCAGGAGTTCAAGACCAGCCTGAGCAAGAGCGAGACCCCTTCTCTACTAAAAACAGAAAGAAATTAATTGACCAACTAAAACATATATATATATATAAAATTAGCTGGGCATGGTGGTGCATGCCTATAGTCCCAGCTACTCAGGAGGCTGAGGCAGGAGGATTGCTTGAGCCCAGGAGTTTGAGGTTGCTGTGAGCTAGGCTGACACCATGGTATTCTAGCCTGGGAAACAGAGTGAGACTCTGTCTCAAAAAAAAAAAAAAAAAAAGAATTTGAAAAGTAAATGAGTTCTCTTTTCTGACTTATCATATTCTCCATTTCCATTCTAAGGTTAAGCTATGCAGACAATGTTGTACTTTCCTGATATGAGAGGGGCAAGAACCTAAAGAGACGAGAAAGACACATAATGATTAAAAAAAAATGACAAACAGAGATGGGGCAGAAATCCTGGGGCAGAATTTTCCATTTATGTTAGAGCCACATGGGTATAATTCTGTTGTTGTCTCCCTAGTGTAAGAGCCATAGTAGAATTGGTAATTCATTCAGGAAGCAAAGTCAGACTGGGCTTTGTGGTTTGTTTTGTGCCTTATGTAATATGCATGTAAGAATCATCAAGCAATAAACAGAATACTAGGCAAAATTGGGAAAAAATATGCCTCAGATAGATATGGTGACCTACACAAAAGGAGAGCTTTATTTCTTACAAAGGGCTACAACCTGCAGGCTGGAAAGTGGATCCTCTAGCTGATATGAAAACAGGCACTTCCACCACAGAAAATGTGGGACAAGAATTTATGCCAATGGAAAAAAAAAGAATTTATACCCAATGGTTGGCTAAAAATACATATCCAACGGATTATAAGAGGAACTATGAATATTCACAAGGGGTATCACACACATGCATGTAGTAAGCAAACATACGTGTTACATACATCCCATGTTCACTTTGGGTGGAGAGTTAGTACTAAAATGCAGTAAAATTAGGCTCTATATGGCAAAAGGTGAAGCGAAAGACACAAAGGCACTTTGTGTGCAACCTCTGTAAACTAGCCAGAACCATCCATGAACGGTGGTTAAAATCAGGAAGGAACACAGTGTGAAACTCGCCAGCTGTCACATCAAAACTGCAAAAAGGGAGTGGAGTCCAGCTGCAATGTCAGGCAGTTGGTTGATGCCAGTGGAGTAAGGAGTCTTGCGTTCCTTGCTTTTCAGGGCTGGTTTCTGTTTAACTCTTAAGAGAAAATCCTGGTAAAGGTTAGCAGAGAAGGGGGTGTACTGCAGTGTGATTGACTTCTATCCTGTCATGCTGGGAAACTTAGTTTTTCTGGGATCACCTTGGCCAAGAGGGGTCCTTTCAGTCAGTTAAGGCAGGTGTGTCTTAGGATTTTAATTTTGTTTCACAGAAACAACTCAAGCCATTCCTACACCCTACACTTTCTCCTAGTTTTCAGCCATTTAATCATTTTGATCTTTTTTTATTTTATGTTTTCTTTTTGTTTCTCTTAAAAGTGTGGTCAGTATAAGATTAAATACTCAAATAATCCACCAACATTATCTGCATTCAAAAATAAACAAGATTTATTGCAAATCCATTTACAATCTCATCAGTCTTTTTCATAGAAATTGACCAACCAATTCTTAAATTTAGATGGAAATGCAAAGGACCCAAAATATGCAAAATTATCTTGAAGAAGACTGAATTTGGAGAACTTATACTCCTGAATTCAAACCGTGCTATAAATCCATAGTAATATGGATCAAAAAATGCAGAAAAAAATTTAATTTTCAGCAAAGGAGTCAAAGTAATCAAGTTGGAAAAGGACAATTTGTTTCATTGAATGGTGCTGGAACAACTGCATATCCATTTAGGAAAAAAATGAAGCCTGATCACTAACTCACACCATACACAAAAATTAATGTGAGATGCAGCACACAGCTACATGTAAAAGCTCAAACCATAAAACTTTCAGGAGAAAACATAGGAGAATATCTTTGTGACTTAGGGTTAGGTAAAGTTTTCTTAGGAAAAAATATAGAAAACAACAACATAATAGGAAAAAATCATCATTAAAAACAAAAACACAAAAAACCCTCAAAAACTTGATAAATCGAACATAATCATAATTTAAAATTCTGATTAAAATATACCTTAAAGAAAGTAAATAAACCAGACATAAGCTGGAAGAAACAGATCTGATAGAGGACTCGTATTCAGGATATATTAAGACCCCCTGCAACCCAATAATAAAAACAACCTAATGAAAAGTGGGCCAAAGATTTGAGCAGACATTTTACAAAAGAAGATTTATGAATGATCAATAATCTCATTTAAACATGCTCAGCATCATTAGTCATCAGGGATATGGAAATGAAAACCATAATAAGATACCATCTCACGGCTCACATTCAGAAGAATGATAATACCAATTCTAACGAAGATGTCAAGCAACTGGAGCTCTCAAACATTATTGATGGGAATATAAAGTAGAACAACCACTTTGTAAAATTACCTCTCAGTTTCTTTAAAAGGTAACCATACACCTACCCTAGCATTTCTACTCCTGCAAGAGTGTAGTTCATTTACAAGAATGTTCGTAATAGCTTTATTCATGATAACCACGTATCCATCAATACATGCCAAGCATCCATCAATGGAATGGATACACAAGCTGTGGTATATCCATTTAAATAAGGAGCACTTATTTCATGAGTGGATTAATAAAATGTGGTATATGTATACCATGGAATACTACTTAGCTTTAACAAACAATGGTGATATAGCACCTCTTGTACATTCCTGGATAGAGCTGGAACCCATTCTACTAAGTGAAGTATCTCAAGAATGGAAAAACCAGCACCACATGTACTCACCAGCAAATTGGTATTAACGGATCAACACCTAAGTGGACATATAGGAGTAACATTTATCGTGTGTCAGGGAGGGTGGGCGGGGGGAGGAGGGGATGGGTATATACAATCACACACAACGAGTAAGATGTGCAATGTTTGGGGGATGGACATGATTGAAGCTCTTACTCGAGGGGGGAGGGGGCATGGGTAATATATGTAACCTTAACACTTGTACCCCCATAATATGCTAAAAAAAAAAAAGAAAATAGGCTCAGATTTATTGGGTCTGTTAATAAAAAAAATAACAAATGACAAAATAAATAAATAAGGAGCACTGGACCAGGCGTGGTGGCTCACGCCTGTAATCCTAGCATTCTGGGAGGCCCAGGCGGAAGGATTGCTCAAGGTCAGGAGTTTGAAACCAGCCTGAGCAAAAATGAGACCCTGTCTCTACTAAGAATAGAAAGAAATTAATTGGACAATTAAAAATACATAGAAAAAATTATCTGGGCATGGTGGCACATGCCTGTAGTCCCAGCTAGTCGGTAGGCTGAGGCAGGAGGATCGCTTGAGCCCTGGAGTTTGAGGTTGCTGTGAGCGAGGCTGATGCCATGGCACTCTAGCCCGGGCAACAGAGTGAGACCTTGTCTCAAAAAAAAAAAAAAAAAAAGGCTGGGCGCGGTGGCTCACGCCTGTAATCCTAGCTCTCTGGGAGGCCGAGGTGGGCGGATCATTTGAGCTCAGGAGTTCGAGACCAGCCTGAGCAAGAGCGAGACCCCATCTCTACTATAAATAGAAAGAAATTAATTGGCCAACTAATATATATAGAAAAAATGAGCCGGGCATGGTGGCGCATGCCTGTAGTCCCAGCTACTTGGGAGGCTGAGGCAGCAGGATTGCTTGAGCCCAGGAATTTGAGGTTGCTGTGAGCCAGGCTGACGCCACGGCACTCACTCTAGCCTGGGTAACAGAGTGAGACTCTGTCTCAAAAAAAAAAAAAAAGAGCACTAACAACAATTAAAAATTAAGAAACTACTAACACACAATAACTTGGGGGCAATCTAAAAAGCACTGTGCTGAGTAAAAGCCTAACACATAAGAGTAGATATTTGTATGATTCCATTTACATGAAGTTCTGGCACAGGAATAACTGACCTGGAGTGAAAATGAGCATAGTGGCTGTCTCTGGCTGGGCAGGGACAAAGATTGACAGACTTGAGGCAGAAGTAAGGTGAAGAAGATGCTCTATACCTTGGTAGAGGTTTAGGATGTGTAGGAGTCTGCATTTGTCAAAACTCATAGAATAGTAGACTTAAGATTTCTCTATTTCATTGTGTGTAAATTTTATCTTAAAAATAAAAACTGAAAACAACATTGAGTTTGGGGTAAACATCCTGATGTTTGCAACGTACTTTGAAATTCATAAAAAATAAGATGGGCTGACGGATGATAGAGGGATCAATGGATTGATAGACATGCAATAAGCAACTATAGTAAAACATTAATGGTAAAATTCAGATTGTGGGCATACAGGTATATGCTGCAAAATTCTGTCAGCTTTTCTGTATGTTTGAAATTTTTCATAACGAAAATGTACAGAAAATGAACTTCAACAATTTTTTATACTTCTCGTAAGTTTAGAATTAATATAGCACTATATTATTCACATTGTTGACATTCATGTGGGATTGTCTACATCTTCCAAATCCTTGGCCATATTGGGCATCGCTCACCGTGTTCCTAGCCAATCACTCCCTTTCTATTTGCATAGTTCATTTCCCCACCATGTGCATATGCTCTGTTCAAACCTGTGATGAGGCATCATGATGATTATTGATCATGCCTCCATCTTTACAATTATTTTGAAATACTTGTCAACTCCCCTCGCTCATCCCCAAACCAGGGCATTGGTTTTTCTAGGGCTATTTATAATGTCTGATCTCTGAGCAGCTAAGTGGGAAAATGACAATCTCCTGGGTGGGCCAATAGCCAGTTTATTTGCCCGGGTGTCTCATTTCAACAGAGTCATCATGTGGAGATTATATTTAGCCCCATAACTTTTTCAACCAGCAGGCACCTCACACACCAGATGGCTTCCTGCTCCTGCTTTTCTCAACAAGGCCTTCTAATGAGACTATTATATGGCTTGCTTACTGAGTCACAATTAGTCAGAGGTAAAATGAAGAGAGAACCCAGGCCCTCTGATTTCTCAAAGGCCTTTCCCATTAATTCCCACTGATATAAATTACCTCAATCACACTTTAGAAAGAAAAAGTGCAGATAAGGGGAAAGTTTGCCCTCATGTGACCAATTTAGACAATATAAATATTATTTCCATGCTTACTTGTGGAAATAATGTTTTCTAGGAATACATTTACTCCATCATCTTAAAAAGCACAACAGGACTTCTTTGTGGTCAGAAGGCTGGATGCCACCAGCCCACCAAGACCGTCATTAGAAGAAACCAGATAGAGCAGTCTGGACACCAACAGCTAGGGGCCATCACGGCTCTCAGAAGAATAGATATGGGTGGGGAGCATGAGTCAGATGGGAGAGCAGGAGGGAATAGAATAATGAAAATGAAGATGAAACCCCTACTGTCATCTTTTCAGTTCTGCAATGCTATTTTTATATTCTATAATATTGAAATGTGATCTTATTAATGACCATCAGCACATCTCAAAAGATTCCAAATCCCTGCCCCCCTCTGGTCTTCCAAAGATATTTTGGTTGATCTCCTGGAGGTAGAGAGAAAAATGATGGTTATCAGGGGCTGGGAAGGAGGGTGCAGTATGAGAGAGGTTGGTTAACAGGTACAAGCACACAGTAAGATAGAAAGAACAAGTTCTAGTATTCAATAATACAGAAGGGAAATTATAGTCAATAATTTATTATATATTTTAAAACATTAAATAGCTAGAAGAGAAGATTTGAAATGTTCCCAACACAAAGAAATGATAAATGTCTGAGGTGATGGATATCCTAAATACCTTGGTTTGACTATTATGTATGGTGCACATGTATCAAAACATTAGATATCACCCCCGTATGTGCAATTATTATGTATCAATCAATAAAAACAGGATATTTTTAATGTAAATTCAGACATTTTCTAGGAGACTCTGGAGGGAGCCCTTTCTGCCAGCAAGGACCACCAGGACCAGTGGCCCCGGAGCCTCCAATCAGGCAATGGCAACTAGAACAGCAGCGGCTCACATCCCAGGGAAGCTCACAGTGTCCCTCTAAAGCCCACAGAACTCCTGTCACCCTGGCACTCTGGTTCCTATCAAGTCCACTTTCTACAGTGAATGAACTCACCTCTGCCTTTTTCCTTTCAACTCATCACATTGGTTAAAACATGGTTTTGAGTGGTGCCGTGCCCGCGGACCATCTCTTGTTTTGGTTAATCCTTTGCATTGCACTTCACACCCTTGTACGGATGATGTCCATTTTTTAACCTTACAGGTTGTTTTCCTGTCGTAGTCTCATGATTTACCTATTGGTCTTCACACATAAATATATACTTTCCTCTGTGCATACTCACTGTGGTATCTACCAACCTTGTGGACAAGAACCTTGAATACAAGGGTTCAATACAGGAATTCAAGACGTGGGGAAAGGAATCCAGAGCTTGAAGTCAGAAGACTAGTTCATCTCTCAACTGAGCTTCTTTCTATATGGATGGCTTTGAAAAATTCACAACCTGTTTCCTTTTTTAAAAGAGAAATAACATTATTCTGCAGAGTGCGGGCAGGGCCCTAAGAACATGCACTCACACGCTTGCAAAATGGCTCCCAAGAGCCTCACCATTTGAGTCACGGGTGCCTCCTCAGCCTGCATTCTGCCCCCTCCTTGTGTTGATTCCTCAGTATGCTCTAGCATCGGCACAGCTGCCAGTGATCTTTATCTCCACTCTACCTACCCATAAATATATGACAGTTATCTATTGCCTGGAACTCCTCCACCTCCAAAGTCTTCAACTCTGAGATTTTCTTCTTTGAAGTCAGCTATCCTTTGGCCTTTCCTGCCTTCTTACTCCAGAACCTTGTGTCGGACATCTTCTTAATCGCCAGTTCTTCCTTATCTCACATGCCTGTGAGGACACTCTTGGTTTCATCTGCCTCCTAACTTACAGTATGATCAGTGGTTTAGTCTACAATCCAGATGGCAACATATAATTTCATAGTCTATCGATCTTCTAACAATTCATATTGCCAGTTCCCAAACTTAGCTGTTTCTTGTGTGTTCTCAAGGTCTCAGAGCATTATGCTCAATACCTTGGATATTGAATATTGAATTGGATAAGAATACTGCTTGGAGTCTCTCTCCTGTCAGCATTGAAAGATCTAACAAATACAAAAAAATAAAAGCTCCTACACATCATATCAGGCAGAATCAAACAAACCCTTTTTTTTTTTTTTTTTTTGAGACAGAGTCTCTGTTACCCAGGCTAGAGTGCCGTGGCATCAGCCTAGCTCACAGCAACCTCAAACTCCTGGGCTCAAGCAATCCTCCTGCCTCAGCCTCTTGAATAGCTGGGTCTACAGGCATGCACCATCATGCCCAGCTAATTTTTTGTATATATATTTTTAGTTGACCAATTAATTTCTTTGTATTTTTAGTAGAGACTGAGTCTCACTTTTGCTCAGGCTGGTTTCGAACTCCTGACTTTGAGCAATCCTCCCGCCTTGGCCTCCCAGAGTGCTTGGATTACAGGCGTGAGACACCACGCCTGGACAACACAAACCTTTAATAGGTATCATGCAAAAGTAGCATTTCAAGATCAAATAATTTGGAAAAATTATTGGGTAAACAAGATTCAAAGGCTTATGATCATCTGACTTAGAGCAGGTAAATATACTCACATGCATTACGAATATTTAAGAAGACATATTTGGCAAAGTTTTCCAAATTTGTTTGACTCTGAGGGTTCCACAGAATAAACTTTGGAAAACACCAATTTATTATAATCACAAATCACCACATGTCACAACTTTCCAGAAGAAGGTGCATAATGTTTGGGTACTATATGTAGCTAGGCAAGAGGGCTTGGGACCGCTGCAATCCCAAAAGAGATACGCTTCGTTTTGACTGGTGTTTTATTCAGTTGTGTTCATACACAATAAAATTGTTGACTGCACTTGAAAGATAAACCTTATTCTTAAGAGGAGAACATTCTGGTAATTTTCAAGCTAGGATAATTGGTGGTTCCAATCTCCAGGAACTTTTACACCTGTTCTTTAGGGACTTCCTGCATCATGATTAGTGCTCAGGGCATAGTCTGTCTCTGCTAACTACAATGCCCCAGCCTTGCCAGTCTGGGATTAAAACTAAGGTCACATGTCCTCCGATGCTCAAAGTACTGTGGCTTGTTGCTTCCCATTTGACTTACTAGCAGGAGAGAATCCCCTAATACTTCTAAGATTTCCCCCACCTCTAATCCCTCACTACTACAAGTGTAGCTGGCGTTTGTTCGTAAGTTGGTCTTGCACAGAGCTTGCCTGCTGCCCATGGAAAGGGGAGAACTCCATGCTCCCCTGAAAGCAGACTCTGCAGCCACAGTCACCAATGCCCTATTGATGGTCCTACTTGTCCTCAGTGCCACCACCTGGCTGCCACCTATGTCTGCACCAAAACCTGGAGGTCCAACTGAGGTAGGACAGTAAGACAAACCACTCCTACTGACCCTTAGTGGTTCACCCACCATTGCCACCTTGAAACCATAGGCTACCTGTGGCCACTTTCTGAATGCTTGGCAGTCCAAGGAACTGAAGTCCCACCTAAGCCAGCAGCTTTGCCGCCTATGCACTGGCGCTACAGCAGTAGATGCAGTTTCATGCCAATTTACTCATTTTGAGCTAGTCTGAAAAGTATATAAGAAGACACCTTCCCTTTGATGTCATCAGGCTTGGTCAGGGGCATCGCTCAGCAAAATTGCCTGGACCTCAAGGGTAAGGTGTTCCAACCCCTTTTATTCACACTGGTAGCCATTTTCCCTGGCCACAAACCCAGGATGTCCCTCCAGAGAACTAAACCCCTGCCATCTTCAGGAGGAACTCCCAGTGCCATGCATTCACTACACCCTGGAGAGTAGTTTGTGGACTAGAAAGTATCAAGCAGATGTTTTCCACCATGGAAAACGCCTCTCACCTCCAAAGCAGATCTCATACGCTGCTTCGTTTGAAGTCTGGGTCCTGAACTCAGATGATGAAGAAATAGTAGTCCTACATTTTAAACTAGCATTCAGAAGAAAAGAAAAATCATTCAGGTACAAAAATGTTGTTAGATAGAAGGAATAAGTTCTAGTATTCAATAATACAGAAGGGAAATTATAGTTAACAATAATGTATTGTATATTTCAAAATAGCTAGAATTGTCGTGTTTCCGACACAAAGAAAAGATAAATGTTCGAGGTGATGGATACCCAGTTACACTGATTTGATCATTACACATGGTCAAAATATCACACATACCCCCAAAATATGTACGATTATGACACAACAATAAAAGAAAACAAAGAACAGAAAAAATTATCCAGTAATACAAGAGAGAGCCAGGAGTTAACGCACTTGCGGAAAGCACAGCACAGCGCCGGCGCGTGACAACCTGCCATTCACCAGAACTTGTGACAATGGCGAGTGCTAACAAATCATTGGGAGTGAGAGTCATCTCCCCAAAGTAGAGCAGAAAATTTCCCTGACGACTGGCCGTGAGGAATCACTGGACCCGCTCTCTTCCCTGGCTTGTGGAACACTGCGGCTGGTACACAACGGCCTATGGATTCAGCTGTGGTTGCTGCCGTCAATGCCCTCCCCCGTGCTGCAGGACAGGCAAAGAGCTGCACGGTGACCTGCACGGTGACCTGCACGGTGACCTGCACAGCAAGCGCTGCCCTCGCACGCTGGCCCGGCGAAGGGAGATGCCCGGGAAGAGACCACTGAGCAGTTCCCTCGGGGAAGAAGTCAGGGGCCGGGGGGATTCCGCGGTAGAAAGAGGGGGGGGCATTGCGCCTACACAAACCGAGGACTGAAGGTGCTCCCCAGATGGAATGAGTCCGAGCGCCGCTGGAGAAGACAAGTCCAGCCGTCCGGTAGCCGGGACTTGGTTTGGCTTGGGGAGCATCTGGCGCAGAGGGGCCGTCTGCGGTTCCCGCTCGTTCGTCGGCTGCCGCTGGCTCTGAGCCCTGCTCCGGCCCAGCACCGTTCCAGGCACGGGGTCATGTCAGCGGCAAGGGCATTGGCGAAACAGTGACCAACCCCTACAGCTATCGCTTTAGCATCACAAACATCAGAGGGCTTTTTGTCCTTGAAAGCACATCAAGAGCATAAATCCAAAACAAATCAGAGAAAATCAATTCCATGAAGGGCCCAAGCCACCATGCCCAGCTGGCCTGTCTTTACATGAGTACAGAATAACCCGAAATAAATTCCACTTGAAGGCAAGGAAAGGCAATGCCAAGAAAAGAGAACAGCATAAGGAGCGGCATGGCTGTGCGAGGGGGCATGAAGCGTCCAGGGGACGGCTCAAGACCATCTGAGTCCCAGACTGTGTTGGTGCACTAGCACCAACACAGTCTAAAATTCTTCCCATACAAAACAGTGAAGTATTACTTAAAATCTCCACATCAGGCCCTAGGTGAGGTGTTTTGTTTTGTTTTGTTTTGTTTTGTTTTTGAGATGGAGTCTCGCTCCGTTGCCCGGGCTAGAGTGCCATGGCATCAGCCTAGCTCACAGCAACCTCAAACTCCTAGGCTCAAACGATCCTCCTGCCTCCCATGTGGCTGGGACTACAGGCATGTGCCATCATGCTGGGCTAATATTTATTTCTATTTTTAGTTGTCTGGCTAATTTCTTTCTACTTTTAGTAGAGATGGGGTCTCACTCTTGCTCGGGCTGGTCTTGAACTCCTGCCCTCAAATGATTTTCCCGTCTTGGCCTCACAGAGTGCTAGGATTACAGGCGTGAGCCACCGCGCCCAGCTCCTAGGTGAGTTTTTAAATAAACATTCGGAGAAATGCACAAAGCTATTAAGATAGATTCTGCCATTTTTCCCTCCTTTACAAACACCTCTTCCCTCTTGAGATGAAACAGACTTGTGCTGGCTGTGAACTGCTGCAAGTTTCAGGAAGCACGTGCCATTGCTATTTCATGAAGAGGCTGTGGGGTCTGATTCAGTGCTCTCCCAAACTCTAATGTGCACATGAGTCACCAGGGGACCTTGTTAAAATGCAGACTCTAATTCAGAAGCCTGAGATGCCTGAGAGTCTGCGTGTTTAATAAGCTCCCAGGTGATGCCCAGGTGTTGATCCAAGGGCCACAGTTTGATTCACGAGGTTTAATGTCTCAAATTCTGGCCACCTCTCAATTTGCCATGACACTCTAATTTATTTAAAACCCTGATGATACTGCAAGATTCATTACTTCCTAACACTGTCCACTTTCTCTCACGCCATCACCATAACCAGCAATTTAAAGTAACAATAGTAATAACAATAATAATAAAAACAAGTGTTTCTGCCCCACCTGAGAGTTACTTTACGGAGGACCAATAAATAAAAAACAAAGCCATACTTAGAAGCAGATCCCGGGTTTTCAACCAACGTGTGCTCCTTAAACTTTAATGAGGGACAGGCACAGTAGCTCATGCCTATAAACCTAGCACTTTGGGAGGCCGAAGGGGGAGGATCGCTTGAGACCAGGAGTTTGAGGTCAGCCTGGGCAATAACAAGACCCTATCTCTACAAAAAATTTAAAAATTAGCTGGGTGTGGTGCCATGCATTTGTAGTACCAGCTGCTCAGGAGGCTGAGGCTGGAGGATCACTTGAGCCTAGGAGTTTGAGGTTGCTATGAGCTATGATGATACCACTGCACTATTGTCCAGGCGCCAGAGCAAGACCTGTCTCAAAAAAAAAAAAAATTAAAATAATAATTATGCCAGAATACACGATAACCCTGAGTTTAGATATAATGTAGCTGATCAATTTGAAAACATTTATAGACTTTATGTGAACAAACATGGCCTTAGAATGTTAGTCAAATTTAAAATGTCTCACACAAAAGCATTCCATGGCAAATAATCTCACTCTAAAATTTTCAACTGTGAACTAAACTCCAGTAACTTCTCCTTCTCCTGCAGTTAGGTGCTTTCATACATTCATATAAAAATATAGTTATTATTCATTTGAAGTTCCTTGAAAATAAGCCTTTCTATTATAAAACATACACACAAACTTTTCTTTCTTTATACTTCTGTTGTAGGTTTGACCTTTGTTAATAATGTTTAGTTTCTTTTGCTTCTTGAACAGTAGTTTGGAAAGCATTAAAGGTCTGTGCAAATGTGTTTTAATAATCTCTCTTTTTTCTATTGGGTTATTCAAAAATACTAATGAAACGAACAAACAAAAAACCTGGCAAGTTCAAGTTAATGTTCCTCCATTAGATTTTATACAGATTTTTAAAAAAATTATTCTCTCCTTTTTCTGTAGTCTCCCAGGAATGTTTAGATACAGACCTTCTCTCTCCTTTTCTCCTCCTGGGTGCTCCCAGCCTTTCAAAGCCAAAGAGCATTTTCCTTTTCAGTAGGAGCCTATTGAAGTTGGTCATCCATTTATTCAGTCATTCATTTATTCAGCAATCACTCTTGTGGTAGCTACTAGGCTGCACGCACTATATTGTCATTTAGGACATCCTCAGTTTTCACAATGTGAATGTTTCTAGATTACTTTGAAAAAAGAAAAATAATGAAGTCGAAAGCATCTAATAGTAGATAAAGGTGTAAACATCAAATGCAGCCTCCACTACCGACTTGCTACGTGGCCATGAGCCTGTGAGCTGTCCTCTCCGGGCCTCAGTTTCATCATCTGTAAAATGGAAAGACCAATATTACACACATAGAATTGGGGCTCATTGTGAGGAACCACAAGAGAGTAGAGTATGTGAAGCTCACAGAACTGTCCCTGCCAATGAGCAAGTCTGGACACCTTTTGTTGGGACTCACAGCCCTGGCTACCCACATCCAGCTGCGCGCTTCTCTTCCTGGAGGCGCGGGCAGCACAGCTTGGTGGGCAGCGCGCAGGCGGCTCGCTCAGCTGTTACGGAGTCGGGGTGATAAAGGACTCCGGGGAACTGCATGTGAACGCGGGTTCTGACAGGACGCACCTTGCAGGCTGGGTGTAGCCGCGCAGAGTGCCAGGACTTATTCCTTCCTCTGAGGAAGTGTTAGTCAGAGCCGCCCCGCCCCAGGCAGCCAACCAGCCACCTTTCCCAGGCACGCGGGCACTTCCCCTCCTGTGTCGGCTCCTCGTCTGTCAGATGCTGCTGCCTCTTCCCCGACGGAGCTGGCCTGACCCCGAGACCAGCTGCGCCGCCCGCGCCTGCCAGGGGCAGGACTGCCAAGGCTGCGTACGGCGCCCGTCACTCTGGCCATATAACAACTTGGCATTTTTTGCCTCACAAATGTCATACGATGCCAAATGGGTTCTAAGGTTGACAGGAATATGGTTAGGACGAAGACAGTTGCACCCGTGAGACTGCTTCTCTTAAAGACATAGGTGGTAAAATAAATATTCCAGACCCCTTAGCAAAGGGAAGCTGGCCCAGAACCTCTCTCCCGCAGGACTCTCTCCTACAGCCTTGTGAAGGCTTTTGTGCATTTCCAAAATGAAAAATAGAACATTATCCTGCATAAACTTTCAGCTCCTCAGAGTAAACTGATGAACATATAGCTCCTGGATCAAATACCACACCCTCATTTGAAAGCACATCGGACATTTTCAATATTTTCCACTTCCCAATCCATCTATCTAGGCAATACCACTTGCTCTCCCATTCCTGGAAAGGGGGCATGGGGGGGAGGGGACTTCGTTGGGCTTTTGGCTTCTAATCTAACTACAGGGTTTTTTGGCCTGTGTAATGTGTATGTAATATGTAATGTGTCTACATAATACTGTATTTTAGAGAATATTCAATTCTGCCAATGAAAACACACACAAAAAATGACATGCATAAAATTCATCAGATGGGTTAAGCGTAAATAGTAAATAAGTTAGTCACCCATGAGATATATTAAGCAGTTAAGAAAGTAGAGCATTTGTGTGGCACACAGAAAGGAATGGAAAGACTCCATATTCAGAAGGTCAATTCAGCCACCCAGGGTGACACCATTCAGCCCCAAAGAAACACTGGAGAGCCCATAGCCATCCACCAGGCTACCCTGGGGCACAGCTGTGGCCAGAGGCACTTGTCACTGTGTCTCTCCCCTGAAGCAACTGTGTGCCTTGGCCCAGGCCCCTTGGCCCCCTGTGAGCCCGTTGCTGGAATGCCCGCTGTGGTCCTCAGGGCCACACCCAGGTGGGGCAGACTGGAGGAAACACTGTGCTCTGGCCTCCAGGCATGTGTCATCGCTTGAGCATGTGCCTCTAGCAATTCATTTTTGCCTGGGAGCATTCTGTTCCGGACGTCTGGGCAAGCCTGGTGGGAAGCTTGGCGAGGCCACCTGGGCATTGGGACGACCCCTGTGCAGTCTAATAAGGCCAACGCCCTCCTGCTGCTGGGGCTTTCCTTCAAATGCCCTTTTGTGGTGGTTCAACACTTCAGGCCCAGCCTCCCACACTCACGCCTGCTCTCCTTTCTTGTGGAGGGTCATGCCCCTCTGCATCTGCTCACTGCTTGTCAACCCTTCTTGATAAAAGGGCCTGACATTTCACAACCAGGTATTTCCCTGCTACAGCCACGGGCTGCTCTACCCCAGTCCAGCCTCCAGGCATTTGCCCTTTCTCATCCCAGTGGGGGCAGATGCAAAATCTGCGATTGTGGAATCACCAAAAGGAAATGGTTTTCTGCTTTAAAACCTGAGATCTTGAGGTACAGAGTGACATAGTGCTATTCATTTACACTGGGGTTGAGCAATTAATTAAATAGCTGGTGGATGGTGCATGGTGCTTGGTGGACAGTGGGTGGTAGGAGCCAGCTTCTCGCTGTGGGGGTGGGAGGTTACAGACAAGCAAGGAGAGGAAGCTAGAATGAATTGTGTTGAAGACATCAGTGTGATCTCATTTTTAGTTTAATATAGTTACAGATGGTTGCATGTAGAAATACTTGCAGATATATGCATGTGCCCAGGTTAGTACACACACACCTTTCCTTCACCTGTAAGCTGAAAGGGCCTAGAAGCAACAACACCCCAGCAGCAACAAGCACACCCAGCAACCAGGTCTTGGTTTCTAACACTATTCACCAATAAAACGAGACCAAGCTTCTTGGAGAAATGGCTGATTCCAGGGCTGGGGCAAGAAATATTCAGGATAGGCTGGGCGCTGTGGCTCATGCCTGTAATCCTAGCACTCTGGGAGGCCAAGGCGGGTGGATTGCTCAGGAGTTCGAAACCAGCCGGAGCAAAGGCAAAACCCCGTCTATACTAAAAATAGAAAGCAATTAATTGGCTGCTAAAAAATATATATAAAAAATTAGCCAGGCATGGTGGCACATGCCTGTAGTCTCAGCTACTCAGGAGGCTGAAGCAGAAGGATTGCTTGAGCCCAGGAGTTTGAGGTTGCCGTGAGCTAGGCTGATGCCACAGCATTCACTCTAGCCCGGGCAACAAACTGTCTCAAAAAACAAAAAGAAATATTCAGGATAAGGCCAAGCTTGGTGGCTCACTGCTCTAATCCTAGCACTCCAGGAGGTAGAGGCAGGAGGATTGCTTGAGGTCAGGAGTTCAAGACCAGCCTGAGCAATAGCAATACACATCTCTACAAAAAATAGAAAAATTAGCTGGACATGGTGGTGCCTGTAGTCCCAGCTACTCAGGAAGCTGAGACTGGAGAATTACTTGAGCCCAGGAGTTTGAGGTTGCAAAAAGCTATGATGATGCCACAGCACTGTCACTCAGGTGACAGAGAAAGACCCTGTCTCAGAAAAAAAAAAGGGGGAAGAAAAAGAAGGAAGGAAGGAAGGAAGGAAGGAAAGAAAGAAAGAAAGAAAGAAAATCTTCAAGATAAGACAGGGGGAAAAAAAAGATAGACAGGATTATCTTGTGCCAGAAATTGAGAGAGTGCTTAAAACATGTACACAATTATGGGAGTCTGTCAAAGTGACACAGGAACCAACTGAAAGAGCTTCCAGTGGCCAAAGGTGGAACAATTTGAACAGGCAAATGAAGTAATACTAGATTGTAACTCAAAGCAAAAAAAAAAAAAAAAAACCCAAACAAATATTCATGAATCCATGGAGCTATAAATAAATGACTGAATGAATTTTGAAAATAGGGGTGAACAGAAAATCTTCTGTGCATAAGAATTCCAAATAATTTATGTAGATACTCCACCCCAAGGAGTGAAATGTAAATCCCCACTCCTTAAGTGCTGGCTGTGCACAGTAACTTCCGAAGAATAAAGTAATGGGTGGAGGAAGTAACTCTGTAGTGGAGAAACCTGACAGCTACCACCACATCAGCCTCTTGATCGAGGCCAACACTGACAGCGACAAGTTACACTGATGTGCATCCTTGATGTCACTTGGTAAAAACAGTACTTTACCTCTGTGATTTTTTTCTCACAAAACACAGAATGCCAGTCTAATCAAAAGAAAAATGTCTGAAAATCCCAAGCAAAGTATATTCTGCAAAATACCTGACCAGTACTCCTAGGTCAGTAGAAACAAGGAAAGTCTGCGAAACTGTCAGAGCCAAGAGGAGCCTAAGAAGACACTATGACCAAATGTAATGTGGGTTCCTGAAGAAAAAAGGGCCATTAGACCCAAACCAAGGCAATCTGAGTAACTAAGCTCCCTATGTTAGGCTCAGGACCCACAAGGGTTTAGAAGCTCTCCTGTGGCTGAGATTGTAGGAAGCAGCAGGAGGAATGTGGACTTCTGGGAGTCTCTCACCTATACTTGCCCCGCATTGGAGAGCTTCTCTGGCCTCCCAGCCAATCCTGGCCAAGCAGGCTGCCTCTCTTCCCACTCCTTCCTTGCCTTTGTGTCTCTTGCTACTTCTCTGTTGAATTCCACTGTTCTCTCTTATATGTTCTACATGAAGTGTGAATATCTACTCACTATTCTGGTTCATCTTTGTGGAGGAGGTGAGTACCAGATACCTCTAGTCATCCACCTTCTGTATTGAAATTTTTAAGACAACTCTCTGAAAAGTTTTCATCTAAGATTAATATTTTCCCATAAAGTTACCACCAGAAATAAATTTTTCTGGCTTCTTTTAAAAAACCATTATAAATAAATAAGTATGGTGGTGACTTGGTATGAGAGTATTCTGTCATGTGTAAGGGTCTGCTTTCTGAAAAGCCATTTGCATACAATGTCACTCCTCTGCTTGAAAACATTAGTACTCATAAACCCATCACCAATTATATTAATTCTATATATATTAGTTCACTTTGAAAGATCATATACCAACTGATACACTCCTCCCTCCAATCTCATGAGGTAGGTTCTGTTATTATGTCATTTTACGGAGGAGAAAATGTCAGTAGCAGATGCAGGACTCAAACCCAAGTTATCTGGCTTGATGTGCACCTCTTTCATCCTCACTGTAGTACTGGGAGGTGCAGTCTGAGTTCAAATCCTGGCTCTGCCTCAGACTGGTGACTTTGAGCAGCACCATTCCACATCAAACTCTCAGCGAGTCCTGCTTCTCCTACCTCCAAAGCACACCCTGAGCTCACCTCCTGCCCCCACGTCTCGCCTCTGGAAGAACGTAGCAGCCTTCAACTGAGCTGCTTTCCCCACTCATACTCCTGTCTGCCCCTTCTCCCTATAACTGCTAATCTTTCAGAAATATAAATCATATGCCGCTATTCCTCCGGTTCACATCTCTTTAACAAATTTCTATTTCTCTTACAACAAAATCCAAATTCTTTCCCAAGCCCACAGGGCCCTGGGTGGCAGACGCTGCCCGTCTCCCTCACTGATCTCTTCTCTTACCAACGTCCCATTTCAGTAAGCTCTGGCCATTCTGAGCCCCTCTCTGTATCTCAGACATAACAAGCCCTTTCCCACTTCAAAGCCTTTATATTTTTTCTTCCCTCTGCCTGGAATGATTTGACTAATATTTTTGAATGGCTAGCTCATTCTCATCCTTCGGGTCTCAATTCAAATGCCATCATCCCAAGACCTTGAGGACCACTGGTCTAAAGGAGCCTCCCTCCCTACCCCATCTTCCAATTCTGTTTAATTTTATAATGCCACTTGCATAGCCAATGATTGCCTTTTCGTTATTCTTTTGTGTCTTTTAGTCTCCCCACTACAAAGTAATCTCCATGAGGACAGGAACCTTGCTGGTCTTCTCAAGGGATACTCCTCTCTGAGACTCTTTCCCCATCTGTAAAAAAAGAAATAATAATGTTTACTTTTCAAGGTAGCTAAGAGTTTGAGCTGACATTAATCACTAAATAAGGAAATGTCTATAATTTTTAAAGATGCATGTTGAAGTATGTAGTGGTTTCATGTCATAATATTAGGATTTACTTTAAAATTCTTCAGCAAGGAAAAAGTAGAAGAATAGATAAAGCAAATGGGTTCAAAATCTTGGAATCTGGGTCATGGATATATAGTTGTACATTGTCTTTTTCTTTATACTTGAGTATATGCTTTTAAGTATCATTAAAACAATTTTAAGGTACAACAGTTTAAAAGTTTTGCAGGCCAGAATCCTTCTGTTTCTTTGTAATTGCTTTTGTCAACTGAAGTAACAAACAAAGCCTCTCTAAAAGAAAGTGGTATTTATTCAGGAAACAGACATTGCAATAGGAATACTTGTGCCATATTAAATTATGTGAGCATTCCCATTGCAATGCCCTGTTCCCAAATGAATACCATTTTCTATTAGACAGCCACTCTCTGTCTGCTGTTAGGGTGCTATAAATGGTGTCCAGAAACAGGACCTGTAGCAAGATCTTTTTTTTTTTTTGAGACAGAGTCTCACTGTTGCCCAGACTAGAGTGCCGTGGCATCAGCCTAGCTCACAGCAACCTCAAACTCCTGGGCTCAAGCTATCCTCCTGCCTCAGCCTCCTGACTATAGGCATATGCCACCATGACCAGCTAATTTATATATATATATATATACACACACATATATATATATATATTTAGTTGTCCAGCTAATGTCTTTCTATTGTTTTAGTAGAGATGGCATCTCGCTCTTGCTCAGGCTGATCTCAAACTCCTGAGCTCGAATGATCCTCCCGCTTCGGCCTCCCAGAGTGCTGGGATTACAGGTGTGAGCCACTGCTCTCGGCCTCAAGATCCCTTTTGAAAGGAAGGCATCAGCGATTCTTGGAACCAGTGTGCAGGACTCACTTGAGCCCTTTGAGCTCTTCGCATCCATGGCTTGCCTTTGGGACCCGGAGAGTCTTCTCTCAGGCTGAGCCTCCCTTTCTTTGGTAGAGGCTTTTTATTTTTATTTGGGATTTGTTTGGGTTATAAGGCCACCTTTAATAAAGGACCTTACATTTCTCCTGGAATGATAAGAGACTTTTTGTCTTTTCTGGTCTTTCTGGTATAAAGACACATTTCCTTCTGGGTTGAGTACTCTGGTGTCTACAGAATTTATTGCTCTGTTGCGGAGGCATGTCTTTTCTGATAAATTTACTTTTGGTTCTGTGTGCCTCATTTAATATTTTTTTGATCTGCATGCCTGGACTAAAATTTTTGTGACCACTCCGATTTTGGTTTGTTCACATTCATTTGTAAATGATTTTGCTCTTTTCTGTTTTCTGGAAGTCTTCTGAGAGCACAAATAAACATTCTAAAGTGTAGGTGTTGTTTCTTGAGGGGAACTTGAGTGAAAAAAACATTTTTTTTAGGTAAATAAATTGTAGCTGTAGAATGGCTAGTTAAAGCCACTATGGTGGTCATCACCATCTAAAACACCCATCCATAGCGGAGCGCAGTGACTCATGCCTGTAATCCCAGCACGTTGGGAGGCTGGGCATGGTGTCACACCTGTGGTCCCAGCTACTTGGGAGGCTGAGGGAGGGGGATCACTTGAGCACAGGAGTTTGAGGCTTCAGTGAGTTATGATGACACCACTGCGCTCTAACCTGGGCAACAAAGCAAGATCTTTTCTCAAAAATAAATAGATCACCCTTCCAAACTCCTGACATTCTTTGACAGGATTTATAGTCCTTTTCTTTGATCTTAAGGGATTAATAAAAAATAGATTGGGATTCTCAAACATTAAGGCATGCCAGCTTTCCTAGGACTCTAGCCAGCTACATATTTTGGCCCATTCTTCTACACATTTTTAAACTGGTGGGCAAATTACATCAAGGAATATTCAGAGTATAGATGGTTATTATTCAAACTCTCAAAAAAAATTGCAACTATAAAGTTAACATTCAGGGCCTTCTAAGTTCCTGTCTATATCTCTATTTTTTTCTGTCTATTTTGGTTTTTGGTGTTTGGGATTTTTCTTGGAGATGCAGTCTTTGTTGCCCAGGCTGAAGTGCAGTGGCACAATCATAACTCAATGCACCCTCAAACACTTGGGCTCAAGCAATTCTATTGCCTCAGCCTCCTGAGTAGCTGGGTCTATAGGCATGCGCCACCATGCCCGGCTGATTTTTATATATATATTTTTAGTTGTCCTGCTAATTTCTTTCTATTTTTTTAGTAGAGTCATAGTCTCAGTCTTGCTCAGACTGGTCTTGAACTCCTGAGCTCAAACAATCCGCCTGCTTCAGCCTCCCAGAGTGCTAGGATTACAGGCGTGAGCCACTGGGCCCGGCCTATTTCTGCCTACTTTGAATCTGTTAACTTTTCTGCTGATGTTGAGATAAAATTTGGCTGGGTGCGGTGGCTCACATCTGTCATCCTAGCACTCTAGGAGGTTGAGGTGGGAGGATCATTTGAGCTCAGGAGTTCAAGACCAGCATGAGCAAGTGCGAGACCCATCTCTACTAAATATGGAAAAAATTAGCCGGGCTTGGTGGCCCATGCCTGTTGTCCCAGCTACTCTGGAGGCTGAGGCAGGAGTATCACTTGAGCCCAGGAATTTGAGATTGCTGTGAGCTAGGCTGGTGCCACAGCACTCTAGCCTGGTCAACAGAGCGAGACTCTGTCTCAAAAAATAATAATAATAATAAGAGATAAAATTCACTACTTATGGCATTCTAGTCAAGATAAAAAAAAGAAAAAGCCAAAAAATCTGCTACAATGCTTCCCTGCCCACATTGACTAATCTAGCAAACCAGACCAGCAAACAAAAGGTAGATTTATTACTACAAATTTAAGGCTACTTGGAGATTTTGTTTTCCTTATACATTTCAGCCAGTCTTAGCTAAAAAAAAGTATGAAAAGAAGATTTTTAAACCAAACTGCTTTACCCCAAATTCTGGTCCATAACCTTTAATAGATTACCTATCAGGAGAAATAAAGTTTTAGTAATGCAAACAGGTTCCATTTTGTCAGATATATAATTTGTATCCAACTATCTTTCATAAACCAAAAAGTTTGTATGTGCTACTGTCTCAGAACTAAAATTTTAAAATCAAAGCTATAAGATCTTTGTGTGTATATGTATGTGTAGGTGTGTTTATGCACATGTATATGTATTATGTTGTATATTGTGTCTACATGGTAAAATCTGGCCTAGTCAACCAGAAATCCCTTAAGAAAGTCTAATCAGATTGGCTTAGATAAATGAGCACTCATATAAAATACATAGTAATTAATCCAAATGCTTTTTAGTTCATGTGACGTAAGTAAATCTTTGATAAATAAGCTGGTTTTAAAATTGTTAGTAGAAAAAAAAATAGAAATATCTTCAAAATTGTCAGCATACATTTTTGCCTGATTTTACTGGTAAGACAGTTTTATATTTGCCTCTGTTAGATATTTTGTCAGGCTTTGGCACAAAAATTATAAAACTATAAACCCAGCCTAAAAATACAGCCCAGAATTATTAAAAATAGGAACTATTCCTAGAGCCCTATAAGCTGAAAGTAGATGAATTTTAAGGAATATGTCCTGTGTCTGATATATGGACCACGCATAAAGTTTACCAGAACACTCAGTGCCATAACCAGAGACATTCAAACTGCAAACCAGGATGAGAAGATGATATTTTCATGCTGTAGACCACCTTTCCCAACATATTAGAACAAGACTCTATATCACAATGAGATTCTTACCACTCTTAATGCCTACACTTTTCACTTGATAGGATTATGATCATTTGATTCATTCAATTGGTTGCCCTTAAGCCTAGATTCACAGGTTAAAACTGTTATGCAAACTGGGATTGTCATATTACTATTAACTTTATTTTGTATTTTCCCCTTTAAAACTTTGTATCTGTTATATTTTTGAAGAAGTACAACTCATAATAGAATTTTTTTTTTTTTTTTTTTTTGAGATAGAGTCTCACTCTGTTGCCCAGGCTAGAGTGCCGTGGTGTCAGCCTAGCTCACAGCAACCTCAAACTCCCGGACTCAAGCGATCCTCTTGCCTCAGCCTCCCGAGTAGCTGGGACTACAGGCATGCACCACCATGCCCGGCTAATTTTATATATATATATATTTTAGTTGGCCAATTAATTTCTTTCTGTTTTTAGTAGAGATGCAGTCTTGCTCTTGCTCAGGCTGGTCTCGAACTCCTGAGCTCTAACGATCCACCTACCTTGGCCTTTCAGAGTGGTAGGATTATAGGTGTGAGCCACCACGCCGACCATAACAGAAAATGTTGACCCAGCACTTTAAGATGATAGCAAAAGACTACAGAACAAACAAAATTGAGCTTATAATGGACTCCAGGTAGACTTAGCTTGAGATCCACTCCCTTCAAACCTCCCTTATTGCTCAAATGTTTATAAAAAGGGTTTTGACACTGACTCTTAGCTACCAATCACTTCCTCCAATGTGGGATTAGACAAGCAACGTGGGACAGGTTCATCCTATCACTAGGGAGAATCAAAACCTAATTATAAGGTGATTGATCAGTGATGCTTTTGGAGAAAGATCTTGATCAAAAAGTAGAAATGTGAAAGTTGTCAATCAAAATGGAGTCACTTGTGCTTAAAAAGAAAAAAAAAAAAAAGAAAGAAAAATGCTGACAAATAGAGCTAGAGAAGCCCATGAAAGGAAGGTTCTCATGCACAAATGCCTTATAACAAAAACTTGCACAAAAGACTCAGAAAAAAAACACAACCTGTACAAAGGCCATCACAACCTTAACACACAAAAAAATACTTCTGTGAGGACATCTGCCCAGCAATTGCTTGTCTAACCTGAGTTACCCTTGTTATTGATCTTTGTAGCCAAGGATAATCATTTCAAAACAAATATGTAATTCTCACATTTCCTTTAAAAAACTTTTATCTTCCTTTACCTCCCTGAATATGCACATTGTTTACTACTGCATGCCTATTCCCATTATAATGCTCTATTCCCAAATAAGTGTCATTTTCTCTTAGAGAGCCTCTCTCTGTTATTTAGGATGACTTTCAATGGTTCTGCTATGATCCCTATTATGTAAATTATGTAAACATAATTATATTATGGGAACTCAGAGAATAATTTTGTTTCCCATTTTTATGATTTTGAGAAGCAACTCATTTTGGTTTTATGTACCACCTTTATCTTTATAAATATCTTATTTCTATTGTTTAAATTGTGGAAGTTTTCCCCCAGCTGTAAAAATTTTTTAGGAAAATTTTAAAATATAGGAAACATTTTCTCCTGCCAAGCTTCCTTCTTCCTCTATTCCTAGCAGAGCTGACACAGAGCAGAGGTTCTTAATGGATGCTTTTCACTTACTTAGAATTACAATATATCACACTTTGTAAAACCTAAAATTAAAAAAAATTCCAAACTTATTTACCAATCATATTAGACTCTTTGATTATAAGGGAGATAAATGCAACTCAAAGCAGAATAAGAAAAAAAAGGTTTGCATAAATAGAACATGAAAAGGGCAGAGGAGACAGTGGCTGAGTAGGATGTGGAGACTAATAAGGGTGAGAATCTCTTAGCCCCTCATCTCACACCTATCAGTCAGTTTTCTCAGATCCTCAAAGGAAGGAGCTGGCCAGTGGGTAGCTCTGGACTTACTTTCTGATGGTCTCATTCCTACTGAGAAAAGAGACCCTCCAATCTGACATCCAGTTAAAAAGACCCCAGGGAGGGACTTTGATAGCCTGGTTGGGGTCATCCTGCCCTTGCTGGACTGATCACTGTGGCCAGGAGGTGAGGAATTGAGACTGACTTAGCTCAGGTGAGAGGTCTACCCAATCATAAATGACAATGTGTAGAAGATAGTGCTCCCCTTTGGACCATACGGCCTAAGGTAGAAGTGGGAGTGCAATCTGACTATCCCAAGGTGTAGGAGACGTGTTGTGTAGACAATCAAATAAATGTCCTCCATAACTGACAAATTAGATGAATGGCATTAACTTATAGGACAATTCTTTATTTACAAAGAAAAAACTTACTACTTAAGGCCACTCGATGATCTGTTTCAACCATGGTCCGTCATCATTTATAATCCCTCCTTTGCAAGCAATTTTCACTCCCTGGCTCCACTCACTCTTCATCAAACTTGCCATAGTACAACCTCAACGTACCCACCTTCTCACAGTCTTCAACCGAGCAGCTAACGGTTCATGGAGATCAACCCATGATTTCACTGATGGATGTTACATTACATTTATAACTATAAATCCAAATGGGCACTCAACAATTACTTTTCCCTAGTATTGCAATATTTATTTTAACACTCAGAAAAACAGCAATATCCTACCTAATCCTTCCTCTTCAAGCCTCCACTCTCTCTTGCATCACTCCCGTGTATTCAGAGCAGATGACTTTGCCAGTCTTCAATTAAAAGAAAGGAAGCAATGAATGAGCATCATCAATGAAACCTTTGTGGTAGTCAAGCACATGTTTGCAGGGTATTTCCACCTCTACTTCCCTCTGTGCTATGGAAGGTTCATACTTTCTGGCTTCTTGGAGTGATTTGTTCCAGCCAATAAGAGCAAAACTGATGTGTGTCACTCCAGAACTCCCCGTCTCTCTCTGGTGTGACAGCTGACAGTATTGAAGATGGTGGCTGTTCAGTCAGCCTGGATCCCTTACTAGCGACAAGGCCTAGAGCCTGACACGTGCCTCAGTGGGGCAGTTGATATGCAGCATGTGTGAGAAATAAACTTCTATTGTTTTAAGTCTCTGAGATATGGGGTTGTGATATTGCAATATACTATGAAATTTATAGTTGGTCTCTGCTCCCGGGTTCCTGGCACAGAGCTCCTAAAACACTTGTAGATGGGGGCATTAGGAGGATCTTTTGTTCTGATATTTGGTCTTTGACACCAGTTCCTGACACAAAGCTTCTAAGACCTCTGTACTTTCTGAGTGGTATGAGTGTCCGACACAGAGCTTCCAAATCCTTTGGAATTTCCTGGGCAATAGGACCACCTTGTGCTCTAATGAGGGGACTCTTGGTGGGTTCCTGGATAGTCTTGGAAGAGGGGCTGGTTGCTAGGGAAACCAACTGTGCTCAGAGGGTTGAAACTTTCAGCCCCACCTCCCAACCTCCAGGGAGTATAGAAGAGCTGAAATTTGAGTCTATCACAAATGGTCAACAATGTAGACACCCAACACCTATTTGATGCAGCCTCCATAAAGCCCAAAGGACAAGGTCCAGATGAGCTTCCAGATGGCTAGGCACGTGGAGTTTCCTGGGGGCAGCACTTCCAGAGAGAGCGTGGGAGCTCTGACCCCTTCTCCCATGCCTTGCCCACTGCGTCTCTTCCACCTGGTTGCTCACCTGTGTCCTTTGTCATGTCCTTTATGATACATGGGCTAGCATAAGTAACATTTTCTGTGAGTAACATTTCCAGAATTCTGTGAGCCACTCTGGCAAATTAGACAGGAAGTGGAGGTCATGGGAACCCCAATTTATAGCTGGTTGGTCAGAAATGCAAGTTACAATCTGGAACTTGCAATTGGCATCTAAAGTAGGGAGCAGCCTTGTGGGACTGAGCCCTCAACTTGTGGGATCTGACACTATCTCCATGTAAATAGTGTCCAAACTTAATTGAATTAATTCAATTAATTAATTGGTGTCTACTGGAGAATTGCTTGTGGTGGTGGGGGGGGAACCCACATGTCTGGTGTCAGAAGTGAAATATTGAATGAATGGTAACGGAGAATAGGAAAAACTTGGTCCTTGTCCTGCTTCTATTTCCTATCTGTAACTTCTCTAATTGTTCTCATCTGGTCATGTGGTTTTCATTATTATCAACACAGTAATCAACATCCTAGCCCTCTCCCAAACCTAAGCACTGAGTATGAGCAGGTGTGAACTTCCTAAGGTACTAATCTGATGATATCAAAAGCCAGTTTATAAACCTTCTATGGCTCTCCCTGAGCCATTTAGCTTGTCACAACTACCTTCACAATTTTGCCTCAATTTACCTCTTCTCCTTTATGTCATACCATGGATGCTACACCCTGTAGGCTCAAAACTCTCAACTTCAATGATACCTTGTTCTCTTTTTTCTTTTCTTGTTACCCACATTCCTTCCTGTTGTAGATACCTCGTTCTTTTCCCTTTCCAGCCTTGGGTTTTTGTCAACACTGGTCCTTGGGGCAGGGTGAGGCAGGGTGGGGCAGTGGAAAAGGGGAAGGGCTTTTCTTCCACCCAGGCCAAATTCTGGTTTATCCATCAGCTTATCTAGAAGAACACTCCTGCAGTATCCCTTTCCAAATCCCTTCTCCACCTCCCACCTCCCTACTCTTTTTTTTTTTTTTTTTTTTTGAGTCAGAGTCTCACTCTGTTGCCGGGACTAGAATGCCATGGCGTCAACCTAGCTCACAGCAGCCTCAAACTCCTGGGCTCAAGCAATCCTCTTGCCTCAGCCTCCCAAGTAGCTGGGACTATAGGCATGTGCCACCATGACCGGCTAATTTTTTGTATATAGTTGGCCAATTAATTTATTTCTATTTTTAGTGGAGACCGTGTCTCACTCTTGCCCAGGCTGGTTTTGAACTCCTGATCTTGAGTGACCCTCCCACCTCGGCCTCCCAGAGTGCTAGGATTACAGGCTGTGAGCCACCTCACCCAGCCCCTCCCTACTCTTTGTTTTGCCTCAAATAGGTGGTTGTCTCTCCTACAAGGTGTGGCTGCCCAGCGCTGCTGCATGTCATAGAGCTCCCCTCCTGCCTGGCGGGGTGGCAGTCGCTGTGCCCTCTGCTTAGCACTCCCCTTCACAAGACTGTAAGTTCTCTGAGGACCAGACTTGGTTGACAAGTTGTATTTTTTCCCTACATTTCTTGTGCCTAGTACTGCCTGGAACACGGGAGGGACCAACACCTATTTGCTTAGTCAACGACTCAATCTCAACTGTTCTAGCACAGAACTTGACGAAACTCTTCCACGGTTTTCCGTGGGTTGGCCTGTGTCCCATCTCAGGCATAGGAGTAACTCCGGCCTAAAGACCAAAAGTCTCTCTTGTCTTCTTTTAAAGCTAAATTAGATGGCCACCGGTGAAGTACCTGCATAAACACCCTAAAGAGGATGTAAAGAAGACAGTTCTTAGATGTTCCTTCTGATTTTAGAGCGAACTCGTTTCTATGGCATTTATTTTCTTCTGCCTCTTAACATCTACCAAGAAAGGGTAAGTAGGAACTAGACTTTTACAATGTAATTGTGATATTTTTACCAATTGATGTGTTAGCGTTTGACATTACATCAAAGGAGTTTAACAAATTGTGTTTGAAAATATTTTTCATTGTAGATTATTTAACTATGAATTAGATAATTTTCAAATATAACTATTTCTTCTTTAGATGTGAAAAGTACCTGACTAAACCTTTGCTCAAAGCAAACTCAAACCCAAAACATTTTCAAAATAAAGTTAACTTCATAGTGTTTGTACAAACCTGGAAGTAGGGCAAACTTAGATTTTTCTTCTTAGAGGGGAGCGGTGGAAATGTGCCAAAGCGTTTCTGGACTTAGAAACTAAGAATTCGGCCGGTGGCTGTGGCTGCTGCTGGCTGGAGGGGTGGCAGGGGCTGGAGGGTGGCAGGGGCTGGAGGGGTGGCAGGGGCTGGAGGGTGGCAAGGGGCTGGAGGGGTGGCAGGGGCTGGAGGGGTGGCAGGGGCTCCGCTGCTTCCCAGCGCCGCGTCGCTCGTTCGTCCACCCAGAGCTGCGGGCGCAGGACGGGGCGATGGAGGCCCGGCTCCGGGAGGCCGAGGGCGGAGGACACGGGCCGGCGGCGCTGCCACCGCGGCCCGGACACCGCCGAGCTCCTCTCTGCCCCAAGCCCGCACCCCCAACCCCGCGGAGCTGCAGCCGCTGCGCCCCCCGGAGCTGGGTGCGGGGCTTGCGGAGACGCGCCCGGCCCGGCCGGCCTAGCCTAGCGCATCGGGCCCGCCTGGCCTAGCGCATCGGGCCGGCCTGGCCTAGCGCATCGGGCCCGCCTGGCCTAGCGCATCGGGCCCGCCTGGCCTAGCGCATCGGGCCGGCCTGGCCTAGCGCATCGGGCCCGCCTGGCCTAGCGCATCGGGCCGGCCTGGCCTAGCGCATCGGGCCCGCCTGGCCTAGCGC
>VSMD01124224.1:0-27254 GCA_008750895.1 Mirza zaza
AGGTAATGATTCAAACAGACCACACACAAAAAAATTTAAGCTAATATGTTTAAGTCAACTTGCATAATTAAGAGCTAAGAATTAGAGGGAGGATTAAAAAAAAAAGCAGTGAAATGAGATTCTTAAAAAAAGTTTGACAAGTAAGTAGCTTAAATGAAAAAGAATGAAACAGAATTGGAATGGAGACAAAAGAATCTTTTTATAGGTTCTGAACTAGATCTTCTTTAATATCCTTAAAAAGACCAAAGTAAACACTAGGAATCCTTTTCAATTATTTCTAGTTGTTAGAGGAGACTTTTTTGAATTAGACTCCATACAAAGACAAGTCCACATGGGACCCTAAAGTTTGTTAAAAAATATTCATTTGGCCGTGCACGCAGTGGTTCATACCTGTAATCCTAGCACTCTGGGAGACTGAGGTGGGACAATCATATGAGCTCAGGAGTTCGAGACCACACTGAGCAAGAGTGAGACCCCATCTCCACTAAAAATAGAGAGAAATTAGCTGAACAACTAAAAATATACATAAAAAATTAGCTGGGCATGGTAGTGCATGCCTGTAGTCCCAGCTAATTGGGAGGCTGAGGCAGGAGGATCGCTTGAGCCCAGGAATTTGAGGTTGCTGTGAGCTAGGCTGATGCCACGGCACTCTAGCCTGGGCAACAGAGCAAGACTCTGTCTCAAAAAAAAAAAAAAAAAAAAAAAGAATATTTATTTAATAGATATAACACAAGTACATATATATCTATAATGAATGTCTGAAAATGATAAGCAGTAATAGATGATCATGGTACATCCCATAGAGACAGATTCTGGGGAGGAATATCACTTTACAGGAAATACTATAGAGAAGGATACACTGAAATTATATTTTGAAATATTTATTTCAATAAATATTGAAATATTTATTCATATGTATTAATATTAATAAATTAAATATTTCAATTTATATATTGAAATATATTTTGAAATATTTATTTATTTTGAAATATTTATTTTATTACAAAATTATATTTTGAAATATTCTGAAATATTCTCTTTCATTGAAGAAAGAGAAATTAGGCATTCTACATTAAAAAAAAAACATAGACTAAGGTGCACAGGTAGGAAAACATAAGATCATATTTTGAAAAACAATCCCAGTTAGCTAGAGCACAGTACATAAGCGTTGAGTCATAGGAGAGACCCTGTGCCAGGTGGAGGAGTGGAAATACAAGACCCTACAGAGGACAACGTGGAAGCTCCAAAGCTGATGACAGGCAGTGAGGATTTGAGGCTGTGCCTGACATAGTCCAGCAGTGGCTGGCAGGTCAGGTCCAAGAGATCAGTCCGGGGCAAGAGTGTGAACATCCTGGCATGAGGTCCCTGAGCCACAGATGAGGTCCATGTAAGGAGCCTGACATAGAAGTGCAAGAATTCCCAAAGTAAGGGTTACATTTTGAAGGTAAGGCAAAAGTGCTAGAGATGAAAGCAGATATAGGACTTGTTTCAAGGTTAAAAATTCAGCAGCTGAAAAAGCCAAAGAGCTGCCAGAGGGAAAATGAGAAATGGCTGAGATGCATATACCCGGGCAAAGACGGGATTCTTTCCGGCAGAGCAGCTGCTGCTGTCCTTCATCCACACTTTCTCTTCGTGCCCTGATCGACCTTTCAGTTTATAAAGGTGCCATCCGTATATCTACACTGGCAACGTGAGGTTCAAGTACAAGAAAAAATTTTCTTTTTTATGTAACACCATAGGAAGAGGGTAGAAGAATCCATTGTCTTTCTTCAGCGTAATAGTAATATTGTGTGCTGAACATGTATCACATGATTACATTACCTCTATTTTCATAATTACTCTGGACTATGAATATACTTACTTCCTTATAAATGCTGAATCCAAGATTCAGCAAGGTAAAGTGGCTTATCCAAGGCCATGAAGTTTTTCTATTGCAAAGCCAGGGAAGAAACTTATGTTCATCTTCTCTGATGACAATTCCCATGTTCTTTCAAGTGCACAAGAGCTGTCCAGCAGAAGAATAACACAAGCCAAACATGTACTTTTACATTTTCTAGTAGCGACATTAAAAATTTACAAAGCATTAAAATAACTCAATATATTTAAAATCTTATTTGGCATACATAATCAATACAAAAATTATTGATACATTCTTTTTCCTTAGTGGCATGTCTTCAAAATCCAGTGTCTGTTTTACACGTATATCCCAATCCGGACTAGCCAAATTTCAAATGTTCTGCCTACCATATTGCACAGCACATAATGATACATCATATTCTGCTTTCCAAGGATTAAGCAGAAAAACATTTCAATGGTGATGGAGTGTTCAGTGTAGATGTGTATGTATAGTTCTTTCTCAGTGATTCTCAACTTTAGCTTTCTGTCAGAATCAGTTGGAAAACTTTTTAGAGATTAAGAACTGATCCAAATCTCCATAGATTTTCATTTTATTGTAGATTGAGACACAGACATTAGAATTTTGTAAACTTTGTCTTAAAGTATAATAAATATTTAAAAGTGCACATAAGTGTACAATTTTATGGATTTTCCTAAAGTGAACACACTCAAATAACCAACATCCAGATAAGGATCTGAATATCCCAACACCCTAGAAGACCCTGTCATGTTCCTTCTAGTCACTGCTCTCTGGAAAATGCTGTACCCCCTGGGACTGGTAAATGGTAAATCCCCATCTGTCCTTCCAGAGCAAACTCTACCATTCAGACAAGAATGGTTCCCTACTGCATTAATGTTCATTACAGGTTGCCCTTTCTGTAGAGTTCTACTGTTATGCTTCTCAGGTCAACCTGAAGCCCCAGAAATCATAACTCATCTGCCAACCTGCTTATCTTTTAGAGGTAGCCACCAAGACAACACAGTTGCTTCAAATTGCTACATTCCCTGGTCCATGCAGGTCTAATCTCCATTCAGTCCTGGACCATCAAGCCAGCTCCATCTCCATTCAACTCTTCTTAGTTGCATGATCCCAGGAATTTGGTCCTCTCCCCACCTTTCCTGAACTACAGATCTACTTGTTTTCCCACCTGAGTTTTACCTCCTTAATTATCAACAGATCAGATGACAACTTTCTGAAGCTAGTAACAAAGATTTCAGTTTTCTACTGCACAAGCTTTGCTTTAAGTCCCAGGCTTACTCACTTTTCCTTGGTATGTAATTCCCCAACTTTTTGCTTTCACCCTGCTCATTACCACACAGATCCTCTGGTCCCCTAAACTAAATTCTGTAGAAACAGCATTTGTTCTTTCTGTTGGTCATTTACTCCCCTCAGATTCATGTGATTTAAAATACATTTACTAAGAAAATTCAGAATTGATGTCTTCAATGAGTGTTCCCTCATTGACATAATTAGAAAATAATCAATTATGAGACTTCTTAACTCTAATTAACCTGAGAAAACATAAAAGTGGATTGAATTCTTGAGCCCTACACTACAGTAAGTCCTGAGTAAACAACTTCTAGATATATTAAATACCCAGCAATATTTTGCCCATTTGTTGGAATTACAATTGTCTCACAGTGTTGGTTTTTTCTCTGTTCTCGGAACAATGCTTTGTTATATGTTCAGCTCATACGAGAATATTTTGAATGAGTCTGATTCTGCAAAGACAGCATTCGCAGTTGAGAAAAGGAAAACATGACCATCTGTTCCCTTTCTTCATAGCTCAGTCTGGCAATATCTTAATGCAACTGTCTTCTTCCTTCTTAAGTCCATCCTACTCAGCCCACCTGTCTCGTGCCACCGGTTTCCCGCTTGAGCTTCCTCACTTACATTGTGTCTCTCCATATTCCTGTCCTCCTACACACATATCACTACTTTCCTTCATTTTATCTCTTCATGATTCTTATAATCCTTAAGCATCCCGAATCAGTTGCTCTCTGTTCTTCATCCTCCGAAACCCAGTTTCCTTCCTCAATCCTTCTGCTTAGCCCTTTCTGCACTCTGCTCAGCCACTGCGCAACTTTATGCAGGAGAAAGAATAAAAAAGGAAAGGTGATCCATACATAAGCTTCTAAGATATGGTTCAATCTGAAGTCTGTTGGAAGTATGGAAATAACTCCTAGCTATTGGCAAGGACTGAAGGTATAAGGTAAAGTAGGAGATGAAGAATGCATAATTAGCATTGGTTGTAAGAATAATTTTTACTTCTATTATTATATATTTCCACTGAGTCATTTTTCAACTATGAGAGAGGTGGTAGATGGTACTCAGTGCCACCAACTGTCACCACCACCAGAATCAGAACTTGTGCAAGTTCCCCAAGCTTCAAAGAGACACCTTGATTTCTCCTCTGTCCATTTGGGGGAGCTCTAAAGGCTGGAAATTTTAGAAAACACTTGGCAAAAAATTATATATCTGTGTGTGTGTGTGTGTGTGTGTGTGTATGAGAAGCTGAATTTAATAGCATGGGTTTAGAACCCACACTCCCTATTAATTAAATGTAAGACTTTGGGCAATTTACTTAATCCAGTTCTCAGTTTTTCATCTGTAAAAGAAAACAATGATAGTATCTTTTAGGGATGTCCCTAAGAAGAACATTGAAAGATTGAGATTAATTAATAATATGTAAAGTTATTTAGAACAATACCTGATACTTAGTGTAAATAAATATTAGCTGCTACTGTTGTTTTGTTATTATTTGAGCTATATAGATTATAGTCTTAAATGATTCAGAGATCATATTCAAATGTCTGCACAGCAGTTTTATTCATTCATTTATTGAGCAAATATGAATGAGCTCCTTCCATGTGCCAGATCCTTTCAGGATGCTGACTATCCAGTGATTTAACCATGGGCATAAAACTTGTTTTAGTTGCATCCCACCAAACCAAATATTTAAATTAGAGGATTTCTTCTAGTCTATTCTTGGAAAGCCAAATTTTGAGGAGCAGAATGTTACTAATGATTTGAATCAGGAGGTGAGAGAGGAAAGAAGAGAGAGGCAGAGACAGAGACAAAGCAAAGAGACAGAAAGAGAGGCAGAGAGAGGGAAACTACTTCAGGGCTATATTAGGGTCAATGTAAATTCAGCCCTAAGTTGCTTTTTTTTTGGTACAACTGTTACCTTCACAGTTTCACAATGTTACTAGGTAGTAGAAGGGGACATAATGATATAAAATATAAAGCCATTGGGGAGTAACGTGGGAAGGACTGGGAGAAGCACTGGACAAACTTAGTCATTTGATGACATTGCCTTGGCACCTCTGAGAGCTTCTTTCTTGTTCTTCCTCTGATTCTACTGCAGATAAAAATCCCATTCTCTTGGTTCCCCTGAGTAAAACTGAGACCAAGTAAAGAGGCTGATAAACACCAAGAAGAACAAAAGGAAGAAAACCAGAGAGGGTATCGATTGATACTGACTGACTAAGGGAAAGTTTCTCATTTTTAATCTGGTTAATTTAGGCCCTGGATCTCTAGGCCCTCCCATTACTTGTGACATCCTCTGGGAGATGAGATGCTACCTAGAAAATTTTCCTATTTTATCTATAGGCTCTTCCTCTCATTTCACTTTCTAGACTACGAGAGATTCTTCTTCTACTAGTTAGTTACATCATGAAAAATATCTTTAAATAAATATCTACTTTCACATACAGCATTAAATATATGATCAACATAACACGTTGTTCATACACACGGAAGAAGTATTAATACCTTCTTGCCGATTTAAAAAGATGATCTTAAAGCCCTTATAATCTCAACAAAGATATATAGGGGTTATAATGCTTATCAATCTATTTACTTAATTAGAAAAGCTGACTTTTAAAATTGTTTATATCAATAGTAAAATAAAAAATATTTTCCTCTTAGCCCTAACCGAATTCCATATAACAGACATTCTGGTTAATCATATATTTACTATAATTGTCTTTGAATAAATATTTCTATGCTAAATAAAGCACCTTTCTTAGATAGGAAAACTAAGTTATTTAATAATAATTAAACACGTCTTTTATATATTACAAGTGAAAGATAAAAATATACCTTCATATATTTCTACATTGCTATATTTTCCATAGTTCCAGTTTCTAATCTGTATTTCTATGAATACTAGCAAATGATAAGTAATAGATATCTGCCTCCTGGTGGCCATATGCACTTCTAAAAGGAAAAAATACCCCGTATCTCTTAAAACACAACAAAAGGATTTTGTTTTAGAAAACTGCTTACTCTGAAAAGCAATGGGAGGTTGGCTTGATATCAATAAGAGAAAAAGTCAACAGTGGCAGCCAATGTGACTGTCTTCCAAGGACATTGTGGGACACAACAGGTCCCCTTTTCATTTGATTGATGTGCAAACCATAAATTGCATGCACATAAGCTTCAAAGAGTTCTCAGGAAAACCAGTTTGGAATGAATTAAAACGCATGCCAGGCAATTCTAATACATTTATTATAAATGTTTTCCCCGAATTTCCAAAGTCCTAAGACCATAGTTCAACTTGCATTTATTACCTTTAGCCAAATGGAATGTGCTTCACATATGTTCTCTTTATCTAAGGTCTCTTTGGTCAATCAGTTATGGCCAAACAAATGTATGTTTCTTTGTTCAGTTAAGTGTCTTTGCTTGGCAATAGAGTAAACTTCTTGGGAAGTACCAAACATGCCTTGACAGGAACATAGCATTGCTTACTAAAGCTACATGTGACAAATGCAGGAGGCTTTGCCAAAGTAATAATTTACTGAGGAGACTTTTTTAAAACTAAGAATTATCAAAATCTCAGTCAATTTTTGAAGCATTGCCTCAGTAGAAAAAAATAGTAAAATATATTACATTTGATGTAACTAATAGATATTTAACTTAAATACTTTGAGCTTTATTATATAGAGTGATTTTTCAATAGAAGAAACACATTTCAAGAGATAATAAAAATAACTAAGATTATTATGTAATTTTGAGAATCTCAGATGAATTAATTCAAGTCTAATTAAGCACTCAAATCACTTTTGATTGTATTATGAGAATTTCATAGGGAAAGTGGTACATAAAATATTTATATTTTATTCCAAACATTTTACAATATTCCATTGGTTAGTGCTGGTCTGCAAATGGGAGAGGATTAAATGGATATTATTTTAAAATAACTAATAAACATAACAAATAATTTAACCTGGATCAGTAACCTGTACATACTAGTTATACAAGATATTTTGTTAAATTCTATCAGAAACGTTTCTTTCTTTTCTTTTTTTTTAACTACTGTTTTGAGAATACAACAGGGTTATATTATCATACATGAATGCCCACTCAAACAACTGAAGAAACAATTGACAAGAAGAAATAATATATTTATAGAAATTATATATATACAGTCAGAGCTCCTTAGGCTCTTCTTGCCTGTGGCAGTTTTTCACTTTCCTTGTTTTTAATGACTTGATAGTTTTCACAAGTATTGGGTTAAGTGTTTTGTAGGATGTCCCTCAATTCAATTTGTTTGATGTTTTTCTCATGATTGACTGAGGTTATGGGTTTGGGGGAAGAAGACTGAAAAATAAAGTGCTATTTTCATTATATCATATTAAGGATACATGCTATCACCATGACTTAGCACTCTTGACACTGACCTTGATCACCTGGCAGAAGTCATTTTTGTCAGGTTTCTCCCCTGTAAAGATGTTCTTTTTATTTTTCCCTTTTCTATACTGTACCCTTTAGAAAGAAGACATGATGTACAGCTCACACTAAGCTGTGGGGAGTTATGCAATGTCTCCTTTGGGCTAGAGTTTCTACATAATTTATTTGGCATTCTTATGCATGGGAGATTTGTCTCTTCTATTTATTTACTCAGTCATTTAAGGACTCATAGATATTTATTTTATACCTTAGGGTTATAATCCAGTACTACTTTATTTTGTTATTCAAATAGTTACAACAGCTTTGGTCATTGGGAACTCTTTCAGTTGGCTCTTGTGCCCCTTTGACATATCCTAACTAGATGTGGGATTTTTTATTTTTATTTTTTTTTACATTTTCTTACTCTCTGGCACTACAAAAAGATCCAGGCCCATCTTGAATGAATATTTCTTGCCCAGTCTTAGAATCAGCCATTTCCTCCAAGGAGCCCTGGTTCTTTAATTAGAGAATGGTATTAGAAATGAAGATCTCGGTACTAGATGAATTTATTGCTATTGTGATCTTATTTATTTTAGGCCCTCTTTGCTGACAGCAGAGCAATATATGTAGGTGTATTGCTGGTTAATCACTAAGCTGTATACACACACATATGCACACACACACACACACACACACAGTTGAGTATCCCTTATCTGAAATGCTTGGGACCAGGAGTATTTTGAATTTTTGATATTTTTGGATTTTGTAATATTTGCATATGAATAATGAGATATCTTGGAGATGAGACCCAAGTCTAACCATGAAATTCATTTATGTTTCATGTACACTTATATGCATTTCCTGAAGGTAATTTTATACAATATTTTTAATAATTTTGTTCATGAAACATACTTTTGATTGTGTTTTGACTGCAACCCATCACATAGGGTCAGATTTAGAATTTTCTACTTGTAGAGTTATGTCAGTGTTCAAAAAGTTTTGGATCTCTTAGGGATGCTCAACCTGTAGCATCCAATGTTTCTGTATGTTATCATCTGTAACTATATTGCATTAAAAGTAAGTTCATATTGATGTCTCTAACTCTAATCCTTTACTACATGGATCATTCTAGCCCTCTCCCCTGACTTATATATAAATTTCCATTCCCTCAATGAGAAACTTGGCTGCCACCATCCATCATCCATTTATTTAACTGTCCCATTCCAATTTACATGTATAGTGGTATTAGAATTATTAGCCTGTTCCTACATGGAACACAAATTTACTAACTACAGCATAGTACTTACGTGTGCTATTTCTTTTGCCTTTAGTCTTTTAGACTCCATTGATTTCCAAAGTTACTGAAGTCAATACCACTACATACAGTGAGGTTGTATTGTGTATTTGTAATTCAGCCAGATTTTCTTGTTACAATCTGCACTCTTCCTTGGGATCCCCTGACTCACTAAGTAAACTTTTAAAATTTGCATACATGAAAGCTCACTCTTTGGGCTGTAAAGTCCTGCAGGTTTTGACAAATTCATAAAGATATGTATGGATCCTTAAAGTATAATACAGAATAATTTCACCAGCCTAAAAATCACCTATGCTTCACCTATTTACCAAGTCCCCTACCCCAAGCCCTAGGCAATCACTGATGTTTTGACTGTTTCATAGTTTTACCTTTTCCAGAATGACATATAATAGGAATCATATAGTATGTAGACTTTTCAGACTGGCTTCTTTCACTTGGCAATATGCATTTAAGTAATATGTACTTGTCCATGTATTTCATGACTTCATAGCTAATTTTTTATGGCTGAGTAATATTCCATGGTATGGATGTACCACTGTTTGTTTATTCATTCACTTAGTGAAGGACATGTTGGTTGCTTTCAGTTTTTGGCAATTATGAAGAAAACCCCAGTAAACATTTGTATGAAGCTTTTGTGTTGACAAAAGTTTTCAACTCAATTGGGTAAATACCTAGGATCACGATCGCTAGAATATATGGTAAGACTATGTTTAGTTTTGAAAGAAGTTGCCAAGCTGCCTCCAAAGTGGTTGTATCATTGAGTCTTCCTACCAACAATGAGTGAGAGTACCTAGTACTCTATATTCTCACCAGCATTTGGTATTCTAAGTTTTTTTGGATTTTAGTCATTTTAATAGGTGTATAGCCTTATCTCATTATTGTATACCATAAGTTAATATTGTATATCATAGGTTACTATTCACATTTCAAACTTAGAACTATAGTGTTTTATTTAACTTCTTTGACAGTTGTATCTCTTCTCTTTTAAACTGAAGTTTTTTTCCTTAATGACATTTCATATACAATGTGTCAAAGAAAATAATTTATTATGCTATTTATATATTTAGAATATACACAGGCATATCAGGCAAATGATGTATGCTCACATATACAAAAATATATATATATATAAACAATATGATTACTGAAAACAATGTTAGATTGTGCAAATCTTTTTATTCTTAGACTACAGCTTACTATAAATGTACAATTAAATATATCTTATAAAATCACTCAACTTCATACACAATTAGGTTCATTTATGTTGCTTTCATTTCAATTTAGCATTTATTAATATTGTGAGTGTTTCCAAAACAAAGTACAGTCCTCTCTCAGCATTCGTGGGGAGATTGGTTTCAGCACCTGCCACAGATAACAAAATCTGTGAATGCTCAAGTCCGTTATATATTTTTAAATGGTGTAGTATGTATATTTAGAAAAATTATTTCTATGTTTATGCCCTGATAAAACTTCCTCCCTTCCTCAAACACAACCATGGTATTATTTCATATTTTTTCAATTTTTAGTGTAAATGAATATCATATGCATTTCTGTGCTTGAGATACACAACTTCCCCTGCCCCACCTTGCTATTTTCGCTTAACAATACTTGCTGGAGATCAATCCAGATCAGCATATAAAAATATTTTTCATTTCTTTTTATATCCTCAGAGTTCCTCTTGACTGGATATATCATTCAGTTTGTTCAACCAGTTTGTTATTGATGTACTTCTGTGTTGTTTCCTATATTTTGCTCTCACAAATTGTATAGTAATAAATATCACCGTGAATACATCTTTTTGTATTTTCTTTTTGTAAGTTCATTTTAGGAATAAATTTTTATGAACAGGAGCTCTGGGTCTGAGTGAAAATGCATACATAATGTTGCTAGATATTGACAAATGTGACTCAATAGGTATTAACTATGGCACATTTTTATCAATAATGTAGGAAAATATCTATTTTTCCAAAGATTGCCAACAGATTATTTTAAATGAAAAATAGTATCACAATGCAGTTCTAATTTGTAAACAATTATACACTTGCATTTCTTCTTTTTAGAACTGTCAGATATCTTGCCCATTTTTCTACAGTACTATTGGGTTTTTTACTTTATTCTTTTGAGAATCTTTAGATAGCTACATAAATATGTTAATATTTTGTTTGTAGTCTAACTTATAAACATCTTTCTTTCCCAGTTTGTCATTTTTTAAAATTTGATTTTGCTATTTTTTCCATGAAAAAGAATTTTTATTTTATGTAGTCAAACATATCAATCTTTTCCACTATTATTTCTGGGTTTGAGTCATAGGAGAGTTTTCTCAATTCTAATTTGTTAATTAGGAATTTCTTAATGGAGTTTATTAATTTGTTAATTGTAATTCATTAATGTTTTCTCTGGTTCTTTTAGGATTTCACTTTTTTTGCATTTAAATCTCTAATATATCTGAAATTTATCATTTTAGAAGAGTTTAAATTATATCTTCTTTTATATAGATTCTTAAGACCATTTATTAAAATGTCTGCTTTGAATTCATATATTTGAAATGCTACCACTATCTTATATTAAATATTTATTTGCAGTTGAGTCTATTTCTGGAGCTTGTTTTTGATTCTATTTTTGGTATGTCAAGCAAGGACACCATACTCTTTTAAAATTACTGAGATCTTACAATATGCTTTAATGTCTGCTAAGGTGAGTAGTCTATTACCTGCAGTATTGCAACCCTTCCACAAGCTTTTTCTTAACTACTTGTTGCTTATTTATTTTCCCCAATTAATTTTACAATCAATTTTTCAGCTCCAGAAAAAAAATCTGATGGTATTTTTATTGGAATCATGTAAAATTTTTAAGTTAACTTAGAAAGAGTTGACATCACTTTGATGCTGAGTTTTTCTTTCAGGGACATAATTTGTTTTCCATTTATTTAATTCTACTTTTGCATCTTACAGCAGTATTTTATAATTTTTGTCAAATAGGTGTGGGGCATTTCTTCTCATGTTTAAGCCAAGTTTGAAATTTTTTTTAGTTTTGTTTGAATGGGTTTTGGTTTTTACTGCAGTAAATAGGATCTTTTATTCCATCAATTTCTAACTGGTTTTGTGTATGAAGACTACTGATGGTTACATATTGGCTCATTGTTTGTTGTACTTTTTGCACTGGCACTTTTGAGTTTTTCTGACATATGATTGTATAATATTCAAATATAGATAGTTTTAACTCTTCAAAATTTTTGCTACTAGATACTTTTTTTTCTATTTAATTGGCTACTATTTACAACTAAGTAAAATAATAGTAAAGATAATGGACATCCTTATCCAGCATTTTCCTAGAAAGTCTCTACTACTTTCCTAATAACTAAGATGTTGGCTTTTGAGCTAATGTCTATGTAAATTATCATGTTAAAGAGCTGTCCATCAATTCCTATTTAAGTATTAATATTTTTAACATGCATTGGAATTTCATATCTTTCTTTATCTAGGAAGATGCTAGTATTATTTTCCTCAAGCTCTCTTTTGAATTGATAGGTTTTAATTTACAGCTTCTTAATATTGAATTTCCCTTAGGTCCTTATAATACCGGTAAATCCTACTTTGCCATGGTTTTTTACTTTTTTTCCTCTTTGAATTTTTTTAATTTTTAATTTTTATGGATACATAATAGTTGTACATATTTACTAGGCACATGTTGTATTTGGATACAAGCATATAATGTGTAATGATCTAATTAGGACATCCATTACCGAAACATTTACATTTCTTTGTTGTAGGAACATTCCAATTCCACTCTTTAAGTTATTTTGTAATATATAATAAATTATTGTTAACTATAGTCCCTCTATTGTGCTACTGAACACTAGATCTCATCCCTTCTATTTTACTATATTTTTGTATCCATTAACCATCCCCTATTTACCTGTCAATCCCCTCTTTTCTTCCCAGTCTCTGGTAACCATAATTCTACTCTCTATCTCCACAAGTTAAACTTTTTTAGCTACCACATATGAGTGAGGACATGTGATATTTGTCTTTCTGTGGCTGGCTTATTTCACTTAACATAATGTCCTCCAGTTACATCTATGCTGTTGTAAATGACAAGATTTCATTCCTTTATATGACTAAATAATATTCCATTGTGTATATGTACCACATTGTCCATTCATCCACTAATAGACACTTAGGCTGATTCTATATCTTGCCTACTGTGAATAGTGCTGCAATAAACATGGCAGTGCAGATAACTTTTAGATATACTGATGTCCTTTCTTTTGGATATATATCCAGCAGTGGAGTTGATGGGTGCTAGACCATATAATAGTTGTGCTTTTAGGCTTTTGTTTTATTTTATTTTGTTTTGTTTTGTTTTGTTTTTTGGCGACAGGGTCTTGCTCTGTCACCTGGGCTAGAGTGTAATGGCATCACCACAGAGTTCACTGCCACCTCAAACTCCTGGACTCAAGCGATCCTCTTGACTAAGCCTCTTGAGTAGCTGGGACTACAGGTGCATGCCACCACACTTGGCTAACTTTTCTATTTTCTGTAGAGACAGAGTCTCACTTTTACTCTGGCTGGTCTCAAACTCCTGGCCTCAAGAAATCCTCCCACTTCAGCCTAACAGTGCTAAGATTATAGGTGTGAGCCACCACGCCCAGATATTTTTAGGTTTTTGATGAACCTCCATACTTTTCTCCACAGTGGCTGTCCTAATTTACATTCCTAACAATAGCATACAAGGGTTCCCTTTTCTCTACTTTCCAAGAGCATCTATTTACTGCTCATCTTTTTAATAAAAGTCATTTTAACTGGGGTGAGATATCTCATTATAGTTTAAATTTGCATTTCTCTGAGGGTTAAGTGGTGTTGAATATTTTTTCATATGCCTGTTGGCCATTTGTATGTCTTAAGAAATGTCTATTCAGATCTTTTGCTCATTTTTAATTGAATTATTTGGTTTTTTGCTACAGAGTTTGAGCTCCTTATATATTCTGGATATTCATCCCTTTTCCAATGGATAAGTAGAATATTTTTCTCCCATCCATAGGAATAAACTTGACCAAAGAAGTGAAAGATCTCTATAATGAAACTATATAACATTGATGAAAGAAATTGAAGAGGACACAAAAAAATTAAAAGATATTATGCTCATGGATTGGAATAATCAATATTGATAAAATGTCCATACTACCCAAAGCAGTCTATAGATTAAATGAAATCCCCATCAAAATACCAATGACATTCTTCACAGAAAAAGTAGAAATAATCCTAAAATATTTATGAAACCATAAAAGATTCAGAATAGCCAAAGCAATCCTGAGCAAAAAGAATAAATCTAGAGGCATTATATTATCTGATTTCAAATTATATTACAAAGCTATAGTAACCAAAACAGCATAATATTGGCATAAAAATACACACATAGACCAATGAAACAGAATGGAGAACCAACAACACCAAAAAAATCCATGCATTTACAGTCAACTCATTTTCAACAAAGGCACCAAGAACATACATTGGGGAAAGGACAATCTCTGCAGTAAATGGTGCTGGGTAAACTAGATATCCACATGAAGAAGAAGGAAAGTAAACCCCTGTCTCTCACTACATACAAAAATCAAATCAAACCTAAACAAGGTATCTGAAAAACACATCATGCCTCCTTCAATCAGACCTGGAGCTTCTGTCATTGGAGAAGCGAAGGCGTTCCTCCTCTGAGGTCAAGAAAGATTCCTATGTCCAGGCTCTGGTTCTTGTTTTGAGAGGCTATAAATCCAATTTCAAACTCTAAAGAATATTGATGTTTTATATTTCAGAAAATATAAATAAGAATAAATTATGATTTAGCATTTGGTAAGGCCTTCTTGAAAAATAAATTGCATGAGAAATGCAGTTCCATAGTCTTACTGAAATAGTCACTTCTTGTGACCTAAAAGCTTTGGCTCTTTGTGAAATTAAATATTCAAAATGCAACATATTTGAGCCATATCACACAATCTCACATTTAAAAAAATGCCGTCCCAGAGTTTGGATTATCTTCCGATGCTCAGCATTGAAAGGAGATAAGTATTTAAAAAATTACCCATGATAAAAATATTTCTATATTTTTAACTAGAATCATAGTTGAAGACATTGGACAATGTCCCTTACACATGAGTCTATAGAATGAATTCCTTTTAAAGTTAATGTGAGGTCATAAAGAATGCATCATCTGAAGACATTACATATAGTGTCAACTCCCTAGAAAATCCAGCCTGAGAGATAGGTGAGACATATAAGTTTTGAATTAAACAAATCAAATCAAACCAGGGAGTCACACAGAACCAAAGAGAATTGTGAAACTAAAGGGACCTCTCTGATCACCCAAATTCTCCTGACTCCAACATTCAAACAACTTCTTTCCCTAACAGGATTCTAGAGTTCACAGTTATACTTAGTGACTACCATTAACCTTAACCCTAATCCCACTGAGTGTAAATTGTTTGGCATCTCCTAGGTGCTCAATAAAGTTTTGTTTTTACCTTTACTGCCAATTATATCTTTATATTCCACTTGATTTTCCACTGTACAGCATTTGTGCTCATAATAATGAGCCAACATAATTATAGCCCATAGCTCTTGAATGACCAAACTATTTTCACAGGCACAGACTTGGAAAAGTTTAAAGTTGTGGACAGCTACAGAGATCTGCATGAAAATTTTTAATCTAAGATTCATGAGATGTCTACACTCAAATTTTAACATAAGGGATAGTATTTTTTGATTGTTCTCATCTACCATTTTTGCCCAGTTTAAGAAGAATAACTATCCATAATTTCTCTTCTCTTCACCTACCATACTGTATTCATATCACCTTCAAAACAACAGAACTGGCAAATCTCACATTTCTGAATCTGCCTTCTGCTAACTCAAAAACGGACACTGCTGTACTACTGAAATAGTTCGTTCTTTTCAAGTGCCAGGGTAAACTCTGGCTGATTCTGATAAAGTGATCTGAATTTTCAAGTATTGCACATGTCAGCATTCCAGCGAACAGCAAGCACAGAAGGGAGTTGTTTCCATTCACCAAAAAAACCCGCAGGCTTGAGCTGACTTGCCTTGTATGCTTAAGGAAACCACAAGTGGTGCTACTGTGCTGAGAACCAAAATACTTGCTGCTATTCCTAATAGAATTTAAATTTGTCTTCTGGCTGCCTTGCAGTTGTCTTTGTCTGTTAAGCAAGACACCAAATGGCCCCTTCATGTCCCAGGTTGCCTATCAAGACATTCTATTTGCTTCTGGGATAGAAAGCAACCTAATTTGAAGAATAACAGAATTATTATTCTTTCCTAACTTTGGCTGAGAATGACCACATTTATTTCATTAAAAAAATAATAGAAAACATATGCTTGAGAATAATATGAGGTTTAGTAGTGAAGCTTTTGTTACAAGTGCCACAGATAACATTCCTCCTAGGAAAAAAAACTAGTATCTACAGTTGCCTTAAAAGATTTATTATCCTGAAGATATGGGGAAAAATAACATTAAACCTCTGTGGCAATTATTTTGATTTCAGTTGTGGTTGACTCTACCCTGGCACATTGCTCTGAAATTGTCATAGACTAAATATTTTGCAAGTTTTATGGGCTATAAAATCTGACTATAATAAGAGCCACATACTGAGTATTGCTGGATATACTATGGTGTATATTCTCCTTTTTAGCCCCTAAAATTGTGCAGATAAAATCAGTCTAAAGGAAATATCAATGGCAACCTTAAGAAGAATAAGTTGTGTTACAAATGGATAATTTGGAAAGTCAGGAAGTAGGGATGGGATCAACATGTGTTGAAGGTCTTCTCTGCACCTGGTCCTCATAGTAGCTTTGGGTGTTGAATGCTTTTATCCCTTTTTTATATGAGAGGAGACTAAGATATTAAAAAATTAGTTCATTTTCCCAAACCTCTTGTCAACTATAAATGGCCTATTGAATATTCAAATTCAATTCATTCTGTTAGAAACATTCTTTTACATGCTCCACAGAAAGGAATTAAACAGCTACCTCTACCCTTGGTTATAATGGTTGTACAAGCACCGGGTTTATATTTAGCACCAACTGTTTGTTAACCATTGTTTCTTCAAGTCAATTCCATCACCATACCTCCCTACCAGTCTCAGGCCCCATAAAAAAGGATCCAAGGAGGACAATTAAACACACTATGATAGAACAATCATTTTGGTAATAGGAAACTGATATATTATCCAATTTATGATATGTTTCTTAGTCACAAAATATTCAGATTTTTGTGGCAGATATATCTTGCTTGGACAGTCTAAATCATGTTAGGACCCCTCTACTTCCCACCATCAGCCTCTGTTCATTCCTTTGTGTCTTTTGTGTATACATCCATCGATTTTAAGTTCTTTTGCGCACAGCAACTATAATGTCTAATTTTGTGTTCCTTATGCTAGAAAGATCATCTTTTAGCATACTGTTTTGCATATATATATAAGACATTTTTGATATTTATTGTTCTGATTTCATTAAATAAGACTATATGAGTAGCTCTGTTGTAAACACCTAATAGTTTGATAATTTCAACTTCCATTACTTCAAAAGTTTTGATATACAGCTTTATATACTTTGTTGACTATAACATATGGGCTGAAGTAAAAAAAAAAAAATGTACTAATTTTATGTCCTCTCTGGTCTCTTACCAATGTGTGACATCATGCTTGTTGATAAGCCCTGACAGAGGTACAAATGAGAATCTAAACATGATCCCTGGCCGACATTCACCACCAGTGAGTGATCAACAAAGAAAGAGATCATATTCTAGGGATGCAGCTATTTCAGCCTTAAGAGTTCAAGAGAAGACATGGCTGGAGGATATGGAGTTTAAGTATATATATTACAAAATTCAGAACTGTAAATATAACATGAACAGAGAGTGAATATGATTCAGATTTGTTTTGCATATTCTGAGTAAGTCTTGAATTTGTGACATGATCAACGAAGCCTAGTAACAAACTTTGGGAGAGATGTTGGAAGCCAATATTTATTCACGGGTGGTGTGATGAATGATGCAGCATCATGAATAAAGATGTAACCAGATTTTTTAAATTGTATTTGGAAAGCATAGTGGAGACAAAATCTTTTTACTTTGTTCTTAAGATGAACAGTTTCCCAAGAGCCATGGCATTGTAATAACAGATACCTTTTTATTGTGATGGGAAGTATGTCATTAATCAAGAATGACACACTTGACAATAAAGAACATGAAGACATGGTTCTGTAACATGCACAGGAAGATATGGGGTCTGGATACTGCAAAGAATATTCATGTGCACTGGCTGCACATTAAACAAAAGATAAGGGCCCCATTTACTACCTATTACTATAAACTTAGATTAATAAATCTCTATGTATCACATGGGCCCATGAAATTTGTTACACGGTTTTTTAAAATCGAATTATTAATCTAGACCTCACTTTTGACCTAGATGGAGGGAGCAACAGGAAATAAATTTTCCCTTATATCTTGTATATACTGACAAAAAATTGGTAGCTATGTTTATCTGTGAATATGATGGATAGGACAAAATGTGAAAGAATAAGCAATTGAATATAATTTGGCATCGTCGTCCTTATCATACTCTCCTATAAGGCATATTGTGCTCTCTTTTTCTTTTCTGTGGCAGCATAATCCTCAATTTGTTGTTTCTTCCTCTTGCTTAGACTTTTCAGTGTCAAACCTTTTCAGATTCATTTGATTCTTTTGATATTTTCTTGAGTAAAAGTTCCCAAAACTATCCTCAGAGCTACGCTTATGGCATGTATGATTAAGAGAGGAAAAATTCCTGTAGGGAGGAAAACCTCCAAATATGTCATGTCATTCTAAACAGTCTGTCCCCTGGTTTTCTCCATGTGTCTGAAGAAGGAAATTATTAAAATATAATTAAGATGTTTGTGTTTCAATTTTTGACACATAACTTTGACTATTTATGTACCAAACAAGTTTCCTCTCCCCTTATGAATTTTACTGCTAGTCACAGTGTTCCCTAGAAATTCATATTAATTTATGTTTCTCAAAGGCTTTTGAATTATTCCTAAAAACAATTTTACACATAGGATCAGTTATACCTGCTTTTCTTAAAAAAACAAAAGGCCTTCTTTTTATACATTTTTGTCAAGCTGGACTTTAAAATGTTTTCAAAACCCTTAACAGGTTCAAAAATTGATTTGCAAAGTAATTTTACCACAAGGAGAAAAATAAAAATACATAGAAGTTGTTTATGGTTTCTTGTTCTCAAGAGTGGTACTAATCATGGATAGAGATTGGGGAATCTCAGAAGAGAGATATTTGGGGGATTCTGATGGATTTCATTTTGAGTATCTTTTTAGGATCATGATAAAATATTTAAGAGAAAATATTCTACAGGCCATCAGAAATGAGGATACATAGAGCTCTAACTCAGCAACCATGTTGACATTATAGTTCCTCTTTACCTAACCCTAAGAACTGGGCTGATGTCATTTTGAAAGTTTTAAAGATTACACTTTTTACATGCCTTCTGTACTACCAATGGATTTCTGTACTAAGAATGAAGTACAGGATATATTTCTAAGACTGATCCATATTCTTGTTAGACCCAGGTTCCACTCTCCTTTCTCTAAAGTAAACAATAACAGATAGAATAATGCTCTATCTAGAGCATCTACATAACTTTTCCACTTTCTTTCTTTTATTACAACTATTGGCAAAGGTCACATACTACAGTATTTACACTTTATTCCAACATCTACAATCTTCCATCCTTCATTCAAACACTGTTTCTCACCAAACCTCTATTTCACAGAAAGTTCCCAAATTTTGGAACACCAGAGTATTTTTACAGACCTTGGAAACTCTAAATCATGACAAACAGGACATAAAATTGTCTACTTTATATGTATCTTTCATAACTCTTTCTGGGGATATGCTAAACAATACTAATTTAAAAATAAAAATTGAAAAATTAAATAATTAAAGAAGAAAACAAACCCGTTCTCTTAAAAAAGAAAGAAAAGAACTAAGCTAATGCTAATAGGGATAGGAATGCATTTAGGAAAAAAAATCCTAAAATTATCTTTTGAACATTTGTTAAGAGATTTATTTTATTATTTGCTTCTCAGAAGATATACATTTCTGTTTTAGATGAGGACACAGACAAAGAGAGGTATATATGTTATTGTTATTTGCCTCAAATCATATTAATAAGTAGGCACAACAGGGTTCAAAAACCAGACCTACAGTTCTTACTTAATTTCCAAATTATTTTAGCCATGTGTTATACCTTGATCAGAATCAAGAAAAATTTAAGAAATGTGAAATTTAAATATACATGTATAATATGGTACTGAAAATTATATATTTGTCAAAGACAGCATGCAAAATAGATCTAGAAAATAATAACAGCATCTACTCTGGTTTTATTATTAAAATATAAACAGACATTTTCTAAACATATTCATTGTTAATAAGAAAAATGAAATAAAATGAACAATCTCTAATACTCATAAATTTAGAATAAGATTGTCTTCTCCATGAGTAGAGATATTACCGTGTTTCTCCGAAAATAAGACAGGGTCTTATATTTATTTTTCCTCAAGAAGACACCCTAGGGCTTATTTTCAGAGGGTGTGTTATTTTTTTTAAGTACGGTACAACAGTCTACATTTATTCAAATATAGTTAAGTCATCTTCTTCTGGAACATCATCATAACTCTCCAAACCCCGAATTCCATCCTGAATTTCTTGCGACTCTATTTCCTTTAGAACTGTTGGCCCCAATCCCTTATGTCGAGCAATAGAGCTCTCATGGGGCAGATGAGAAGGGCTGCTCATTTTCTTTACTGCTCCGCTACTGAAATGCATGGGTTGTGCAGATAGGCTGCGTAGCCACGCCCATCACTAGGTCTTATTTTCCAGGCAGGGCTTATATTGCACAAAGGCTTAGAAATCCTGCTAGGGCTTATTTTATGGGTAGGTCTTATTTTCGGGGAAACACAGTAAATATGTTTAATTTCCTTTATTTAAAAGAATTTCCTGTAGTAAATATGTTTTATTTATTTTATTTAAAAGAAAAGTTAAATTAACTTTTTTTTTTTTTTTGAGATAAAGTTTTGCTCTTTGCTTGGGCTAGAGTGCCGTGGCATCAGCCTAGCTCACAGCATCCTCAAACTCCTGGGCTTAAGCGATCCTCCTGCCTCAGCCTCACCAGTAGCTGGGACTACAGCATGCACCACTATGCCTGGCTAATATTTTCTATATATTTTTAATTGTCCAGCTAATTTCTTTCTATTTTTAGTAGAGCCTGGGTCTTGCTCTTGCTCAGGCTAGTCCGAACTCCTGACTTTGGGCAATCCTCCTGCCTTGGCTTCTCAGAGTGCTAGGATACAGGCGTGAGCCACCTCGTCCCGCCAAGTTAAATTAACTTTTGATCTACTTCTACAGTGGTTTACCCATATTCCAGAAGATGATGCTAATTTAAATGTAATCAGCTAGTCCCCAAAACTGTAATTATTTTAATAAAAGAAATTTTGCACGTAAGTTTTCTTCTTGTGTGTGGTTTCTCTCCTACTGCAGTTTCTCTTCCTAGTTAATTCCTAATGTAAAACCACTAGGGGGTAGCCAAGCATCATTTCTTTTTCTTCTCTTGTTCTGGTTACTAATATTATTTAGATTATATTAACATTGTACATATGTTTTAATATAAATTAATTCATTGCTATTCTTGAAGATTTTTCCATTGCTAGAATTGTTAGAACTATTTGCATGCAATACAAATTAGTCACAAGAAATGGAAATATTTTTAAATCTCTCATTTTGCTTAGTCTTTAAGCATTTATTTGATTAAGCATTTGCAATCCTCTTAAAATTTAAATGAGGGTCAAATGTGAACTATGAATTGTTTACTTCACCAGAAGTATATTAGTGAGAGTTCTCTGGAGACACAGAACAAAAGGATATATATTTTGGAAGAGATTTATTATAAATAATTGGCTCATGCCGGTTCTTGTATTAATGGAGGTGATTATAGAAGCCAAGAAATTCCACAATCTGCCCCCTCTGCTAATTGGAGATCTTGGAGAGCTAGTGATGTAGTTCAGTGCAAGTCTAATGCCTCAGAACAAGAAACACCAGTGGCAAGGAAGGAGAATATAGCTATATGTCCCAGCTCAAGCAATTAGGCAAGAAAGGAAAAGTGGTGAATTCTTCCTTCCTCTAATTTTTGTTTTCACATTCTCTTTGGGACTTCAATGAAGTGGATGATGCCCATTCACATTGGAGAAGACCATCTACTTTACCGACTCCACTTATTCAAATGCTAATCTCATTTGGAAACACGCTCACAGACACGCCAGAAATAACATATAATCTGGTCATCCCTTGGCATAGTAGTCAAGTTGATACATAAAATTGACCCTCACATGAAGTAAATGTTCTATTCCCTCTGTATTATGTATTATCTAAACACAATTTTGAAAATAAAATATGTAATTCTGAAAACAATGAGTTTTAGAATTTCTTAGCATTTAAAATGCCATGTGCTAACATTAAAATAATTATAATAACAAGCAGTAGGTCTACTTTAAGAAAAGTAATTAATTAACTGATGGACATACAGTTAAATTTCTGTTTTAGTTTACTTTTTCCTAAAAATTTATCCTGAGCAATTCTAATAAAATGTATATTAATAATTACAAATAAAAATTATAATAGTATAATTTTATAGTATAATTATGAGAATTTAAAAGGAAAAAGTTGTAACCCCAAGGGTCTGAAGTTTATTAAGAAACTTGAGAAAATACAAATTAAATTATAGATTGACATTACTAAAACAATGAGCAACTGTACAAAAAAGAAGTATTTTATTTACAAAAATTGCATTAATATTAATTATTTAGACCAATAACAAAAGAAAGAGAAGTGGTTAAAAAAAAGTACTTGCCTATCAATTCTCCCAGTTTGTACAATGAAGCAGGCTAATTATTAATAAAATCAATGTTTTCTTCTTATTTTTCAGACAAAGTGTGTATCTGGAGTCAAACTACAGAGTTTTGTCTGAATTTGGACTCTGTTATTTGCTAATGTTTGTGACCTTGAGAAAACTAGTTCACCTCTCTAAGCTACAGTTACCTTTACTCTCATATTGGGAGAATAAATAGTTCCTATCTCAGGGAATTGCTCAGTGAATTAGCTATGATAATGTGTATGATACATTATGCAGCATGCCTGGCACAGAATTCTTACTCATAAATGTAGAATTATTATTACAGGATGAGCTCTGCATGTTGACGAGTGGGTTGGACAAAACACATCATCTTCGTAGTACTTCTACCATTGTTTCACTCACAGATTAGTTACTGCTTTGTACTATCCCTTCTTCACTTTCAAATTCTCCCTCATAGGGTCTTCAAATGATCCCATTTCAAGGAGTTTGGATGTTTAATTTAATTTAACAAGTATTTATGGAATTATAAATAGTAATTGCAATGATTATAAACCCAAGCTTAGGGTGTGGCACTATGCTGGATTCAATGAGGAATTGAAATAAAATATAAAAATATGGTCTCTACCCTCAAAGGTGAGAGGAGAATGAGCTAGAGTAGTTGAGGATAGGAAAAGGAGAGAAAGAAGGGGAGGAAGATAGAGGAGAGGAGGGGAGAGGAGAGTAGAGTAGAGAGGAGGTGATGGAAGAGGAGGACAGAGGAGAGGAGGGAAGAGGAGGGGAGGGGAGAGGGACAGAGAGAGGGAAGGGAAGGGAGCTAAAGTTTCCTCATTCAGGCTGTTTAAGGAGGTCATAAGATTATAGGCATACACAGTGTACAATAGCACTACCTATCATAGTACTCTCTATATTGTACTCTAGTTTCCTGCTTAATGCCTGTATTCGCTAATGATCTTGAGGCCAACTGTAAAAGACATGACTATTCTTTACTCCTGAATCTTTGGTCTCTAGCATGGTTCCTGGCAATAGAAAGGATACAAAAATATTTGTTAAAGTAATAAATGAGAACCACCTTCTCTTCTTCTGGTAACATTATTTGATAAATTTTATTTTTAGCACAGTTCAAATTTACAAAACAATTGGGCAGATAGTATAGAGAGTTTCCATATACCCCACATCAAATTTCCCCCATTATTAACATATTGCATTAGTGTGGAACATTTGTTACAATTAATAAATCAATATTAATGTACTAATATTAACTAAAGTCTATACTTTTCCCAGATTTTTTTTTAGTTTTCATCTAATCTCTTTTCTGTGTTCTAGAATATCATCCAGGAAACCACATACCACTTAGTCCCCATGTCTCCTTAGGTGCTCTTCTCTGTGACAGTTTCTCAGACTTTCCTTGTTTTTGATAACCTGGAAAGTTTGAGGAATACAGGTCAGGCATTTTATAGAATGCCCTTTAATTGGAATCTATCTGATGTTTTTCTTATGTCTTGGGTTATGTGTCTGGGCAAGAAAGATCACAGAGGTAAAGTGCCATTTTCATCACATCAAGGTATATACTATTGACATGACTTATCGCTGTTGATGCTGACCTTGACATTAACCTTGGCTGTGGAGTGTTTATCAAGCTTCCCCACTGTAAAGTTACTTTTTTAAGGTCATATTTTATATTATTTTATATTTATATTTTGTATATATGGTCAGATCCAATTTGTGTTGATCTTTCATTTCACCTCTCAAAACAATATTAGTTTTCTCACTTGGATGTTTTATGAATCACCCTAATATAGATTTCTTCATAATTGTAGGATAATCAAAATCAATAAAGAGCCAGTGACCCTGGCTCTCTCCATTATTTTTTTTTTTAGACTATGTTTGCCCACCCTAGCTTTTGGAAATCTGATAATTCCTCCCTGATCATTCACTTAAATTTTTTATGAGGTGGAAGAATTGATGGTGGTGGAGAAAAGAGAGGAAGTAGGAGAAGAACATGAAAGGTAAAAGAATACAGCCTAAAGGAGAGACCCTACAGCTGAAAGACAACCACTGATAAAATACAATTTTCAGGGTATTGGAGCTGAGTTGTGACACCTAAAAAATAAGACCAAGTCATAATCCTTGGAACCTGTGAACTTTACCATATTTGAAAAAAGACTCTATGTAGGCTGGGCACAGTGGCTCACGCCTGTAATCCTAGCACTCTGGGAGGCCGAGGCGGGCGGATTGCTCAAAGTCAGGAGTTCCAAACCAGCCTGAGCAAGAGTAAGACCCTGTCTCTACTAACAATAGAAAGAAATTAATTGGCCAACTAAAAATATATAGAAAAAATTAACTGGGATTGGAGAAGGTGGCAGATGAGAAACACCGCCAGACAGAGTGTCTCTGAAGAAAAGTCAGATTCTAGCAGAAATTAGAAGAAATAAGCAAGAAGACGAGCCTACATCGGATGAGGGTCGGCAGGAGGAGTACCTGAGACCACGGGAGACTCCACGAGAGGAGGTCGCGGAGGAGAACTGGAGGCTGGGACCCCCGGAGCAGCCCGGAGACCAGCGGGAAGGGTAGGTGGATCTGCCGTTTCCCCTCCCCTGCATCCCGGACTGCTGGTGGGCTCCCCAGCAAGCGGAGGGACCTGCGGACAGCAGCCCAGCGACAACCGCCACCAGTGAGCGGTAAGCCAGTAGCGGACGCGGCACCAGGCTCCCAACTCCCTCGGGCACCTCCGTGCGCACAGACCCGAGCCGCGTGGCAGACGCCATATTGCCTCCTCCTCCCCTCCCCCAGCCCTACCCGCGGCTGCCCAGACAGACAGACAGACAATATAGCCACCAGCCAGAGGCACCACCAGGGAACAGGACCATTTTGGGGCCCTACAGCTGACTAAGCGGAACTCAGACTGTGAGCTCTCTGCCCGCCAACCCTCCCAGGTGCTGCGGGCATGGTGATCCCAGGAGAACAGGGCAGAGCCTGAGGTTGAGAGACATAGACCTGGCTTGGGCTCCCGGTGGCTGAATTGGGACAGGCACTCTTCTCCCTGGTGGGGACAAAGTTTGAACTCTGGGACCCAGAGGTCAGACCTGCAGACCACATCACGTGCACCGAGGCCTCGCATTGCCCAGGGCACAGAAGGGATATACGTGAACAGCCTGCTGAGGTGTGTGTGCCTTCAGGGGCAGATCAGCATCCTAGAGGGCAACCCTCCCCCCAAAGGGAGGCCGTGCGCCCAGCCCAGGTGGCGTTCCTGCGCAGGGAACCTTCCCGCCGGCATCACAGCCAGGGGAGGCCTGGTGGCCTGTGATCTTGCCTGCTGACAGAGGCCCAGAAGTGGCCAGGAACTTGGGGACGGTGGAAGGAGGCCAGGCCCGATCCAGACTGCGGGTCTCATACGGCCCCACCCCCACAGGCAGACTCTCTGACTGAGTGGGGCCATTCCAGCCCCTCCCTGTCAGCTTTGCCTAGAAGCAGAGAACAGAACTTTGACCCCTGCTGACGACATTGGTGGTGCCTGAGGGCGGGCTTACCCAACTCAGCTCTGCCCAGACTCTCCCCTAGACCAGCCCTCACTGAAGGGGAGAAAAGGACACACCTGGAGGTCCCAGGGCCCCACCCACCACCTGAGGCACTAGAGTTCTCTCTTCAGGAACAAGAGCTGATAACAGGACACAAAAACAACAGCGTAGCGTATTTCTCCAAGCAAGCGCCACCTACTGACAGGGAGAGGATCCTGCACACCCTTTTCATGACACCTACTGACTCATTATACAGGGAGTGGTCGAATCTCACCCACAGACACCACCTACCGGCTCTGAAACCAAACAAGGCATGTGAATACCCAAACAAAAACCTAAAGAAAAGAAACAACAACTGATCGACATGGGAAGAAATCAGCGAAGGAACTCAGGAAATATGAAGAACCAATTGGAAAACACACCCCCAAAGAGGAGCCTCAGCCCCCTAGAAACGTCCACCAACCAAAATCAGGCAACCAAAATGACAGAAGAGGAATTTTGTATGTGGATCATAAGAACACTCACTGGCCTGCAAGAACAACTCAATAACCAGCACAAAGAAACCACAAAAAGCCTCCAGGATCTAGAAAAAAAGTTCACTAAAGAAATAGACACAATGAAGAAAAGTTTAACCGAACTCCTGGAAATGAAGAATCAAGTCAGGGAACTACAAAATACAGTGGAAAGTCTCAAGAACAGGGTAGACCAAACAGAAGAAAGAATCTCAGAGATTGAAGATAACACCCTCCAATTAAATAAATCAGTCGCAGAGATAGAGCAGAGAAACAAGAGAAAAGAGCAAAGCCTACAAGAGCTGTGGGATTATGTGAAGAAACCTAATGTGAGGGTCATAGGGTTACCAGAAGGGGAAGAAGACAACACTCA
>VSMD01124225.1:0-10653 GCA_008750895.1 Mirza zaza
CGGGCGCCCACGCCGAGGGCGGCTGCCTGAGCCTTTCTTCGCCCCGCAGACAGCCCTCACCTGCTCACCATCCAGCCGGACCTCAGCACCGCCACCACCACCTACCAGGGCAGCCTGTGTCCCCGGCAGGACGGGCCCAGCCCCAAGTTCCAGCTCTCCAACGGGCACCTGCTCAGCCCGCTGGGCGGCGGCCGCCACGCCCTGCACCACAGCTCGCCCACCTCGGAGGCCGAGGACTTCGTCTCCCGCCTCTCCACCCAGAACTACTTCCGCTCCTTGCCCCGGGGCACCAGCAACATGGCCTATGGGACCTTCAACTTCCTCGGGGGCCGGCTGATGATCCCCAACACAGGTGGGAAGGGCCCCCGCAGCCCCGGGGAGCCCCGCGAGGCAGGATAAGCCTCCGTTTCCCTCCTGGGGGAGGATGGGACAGCCCAGATGTTCCCCCTGTGCCCCCAGCCTCCCCGAGCCGCTGAGCCTGCCCGGCGAGAAAAGGGGGTGGAGGTCTGGAGAGAGTCCAGTGTGGCTGCCTGGGGCCCCGGCCAGAGTGTCCCCCTGCTGCTGCCTGTGGGCATGTGGGTGCTGTCCCTGTGCCGGCTCTGTGCCAGGCCTGGGCCCAGAGGTGGGGAAGACCCGCCCCGAGGAGCCTGCGGACAGGTGGGGGGTTGCAGACGACTCGCAGACAGCGCAGGCCTAGGCAGAGGGCCTGGAGTCCCAAGCGCGTCCCGGCTCCCACCCGCCACTGCACAGAAACCCGCCGCGCCCACCCCACCGCCCTCCACCTGGCTGGCTCCAAGTGGCCGCCGCCCAGGGCCCTCTCCGGGAGCAGCATGGCCCTCCACGGCTCTTCCCGAGCCTGTGCGGAGAACCCCAGTCCTCCGTCCCCAGCCCGTGGCTTTCCCCGGCGGCGACAGGGCTGCACGCGCAGGGCCCGCCGGGCAGCTCCGACCGACGCCTCACGGCACCGGTGGCTCCCGGTGACCGCGACACACCGTCTCCCACCCCGCACGCCGCCCCTCCGGGCGTCCCAGCTCAGGACGGCACCACCGCCAGGCTCCAGCCAGAAACGGGGGTCACCCTGACCGCCTGCCCTTACTCACTGTCACCCTGCAAGTCCTCCCTCCCCCAAGCGCCTGCCCCCGCCTTCCCCACCAACGCTGCGCACGGCCCACACCCTCTACCTGACCCGGCTCGCCGCCACCCCTGAGCGATGACCCGGCCCTCGCCTCCTGCACCCCCTTCCGGGCCTCTCGTGCAAAGCCCGCATGACAGGCAAAGAGGCTTCGTCCCCTGCTGGCCAGGCACTGTGGCCTCTTCCCGCCCGCGAGCACGTCTGTGCGCCCAGACCCCCGCGCTGCCCGGGCACAGGCCCTGCCCTGCCCCCGGGCTCAGGGGCAGCTTCCCCTCTGGGTCTCCGCACCTCTCCTGTCCCTCGTTCCTGGGATGGCGACGGCCCCCCGCAGGGCTCTTACAGAGAGGCAGGCAAAGGGTGGTGCCCAGTGCCCCTCAGCCCTTCGCCACCTGGGCGGGGTGGGTGGGCCGCCTCTTCTCCCGCGCCCTTCCCTTCCCTGTGGTTTCCTTGTCCTCCCGCACTCTGGGCCCCGAGCTCCGTGAGGGCAGGGTCCGTCCTTTCCTGGCGCCCTCCTGAGTGCTGGCAGCACCCATGCAATGGGCACGGGAGCGCACGCACCCCCTCACGGGAAGCTTTTGCGCGGGCACGTCTGTCGTCGTCACTGATGCTGCAGCCCGTGCCAAGGGGCAGTGTGGGCTGGACAAGGAGCAGCAACCATGAATACGCGACGGGCAGCTTCCCTCTCCTGGGCTTGGGTTTCCTGCCAGGTGGTGGTGCTCCAGCCCAGCCCTCCGTTGCCCACTCTGGGGAGCACGCGTTGCCCCGGGGCGTGGGCGATGAAGCCACAGCATTTCTCCGTGGCCCGTCCCGGGCTGGGAGACGTCTGATGTGAGGGCTCCCCGTCGGAGGGCAAGGCCGCTGCTCACCAGCCCTAGGGTGACGCCCCAGTCCGGGTCCTCACCGTGGCCTACCTGCCACCTCCCCATCCCCACCCGCCCACCCCCCGCTCAGCAACCGCGTCTCGGGACGCTGACGGAAGCAGGTCAGCCAGTCGGGAGGTGTCTGTGCAGTGGCGTCCTGGCCAGGGAGGGCTGCAAAGCCACATGGTTATTCGAGACCAGCAGGGACAGTGACAGTGGCAGGGAGTGGCCAGTTCCCAGAGGTGGCCAGGGTGGCCTGGGCAGCAGGTCAGCCCCGCCCTCCTGCCCGTTGCAGGAATCAGCCTCCTGATCCCGCCGGACGCCATACCGCGAGGGAAGATCTACGAGGTCTACCTCACGCTGCACAAGCCGGAGGACGTGAGGTGTGGGTGGGGCCCGCTGCGGGGGTGGGAGGGGCCCGCGTGCTGCCCTCGCTCCCCGGGGCCCTCTGCCACCCACTGCGTGCCTGGCTGGACTGGCAGGGAAGAGTTGTGCGTGTAGACGCCGCCGGCCGTGCCACCCCACCCTCTGCACAGCCCAGCCCCGGGTTCCCAGGATGCCCCTGACGCCTTTCCCTCCCCGCCTGCGTTTCCCCACTTGAGGTTGCCCCTAGCCGGCTGTCAGACCCTGCTGAGTCCCATCGTTAGCTGTGGGCCCCCCGGAGTCCTGCTCACCCGGCCCGTCATCCTCGCCATGGACCACTGCGGGGAGCCCAGCCCCGACAGCTGGAGCCTGCGCCTCAAAAAGCAGTCCTGCGAGGGCAGCTGGGAGGTGAGCAGGGGGCAGCCCCGAGCCCGGCTTCGCAGGGGACCGTGGGCCTGAGCCGCACCGACCCTGGCCCAGTCTCCGGCCACTTCTCGGAGCTGCGGGGCCCGAGGGGGCCGAGGCTGGCAGAGCCAACCCGCTGGGCCCCCCCCAACCCGCAGGACGTGCTGCACCTGGGCGAGGAGGCGCCTTCCCACCTCTACTACTGCCAGCTGGAGGGCGGCGCCTGCTACGTCTTCACCGAGCAGCTGGGCCGCTTCGCCCTGGTGGGGGAGGCGCTCAGCGTGGCCGCAGCCAAGCGCCTCAAGCTGCTTCTCTTCGCCCCCCTGGCCTGCACCTCCCTGGAGTACGACATCCGCGTCTACTGCCTGCACGACACGCACGAGGCGCTCAAGGTACCGCCCCGGCCCCTGGCGCCCAACACCGGTGCCCGCCCGGCCCTGTGGGCTGACAGCCCGGCTGGGGCAGAGGTGGGGAGGGCCCAGCTGACCCCCGGCACGGCACGCCGCAGGAGGTGGTGCAGCTGGAGAAGCAGCTGGGGGGACAGCTGATCCAGGAGCCTCGCGTCCTGCACTTCAAGGACAGCTACCACAACCTGCGCCTGTCCCTCCACGACATGCCCAGCTCCCTGTGGAAGAGCAAGCTCCTCGCCAGCTACCAGGTGAGAGCCGGGCCCGCGGCCGGAGCCGCAGGGGCAGGGGCCGGGCGCAGCTGACGCCTCCTCTCCCTCCGCCCCAGGAGATCCCCTTCTACCACATCTGGAGCGGCGCCCAGCAGCACCTGCACCGCACCTTCACCCTGGAGCGCGCCAGCCCCAGCACCAGCGACCTGGCCTGCACGGTGTGGGCGTGGCAAGTGGAAGGCGACGGGCAGAGCTTCAACATCAACTTCAACATCACCAAGGTGGGGGCGGGGCTGCGGCATGGCCGCCCTGTGCTCCCACCACTGACCCTCGGAAACCGGAAACGTCTCCGCCTGTCCCCAAGCCCACTTCCCCCCAGAAACCCTTTGGCAGCTTCCTCCCAGGGAGGGGAGGGGAGGAGTATGCGGGGAGCAGTGGAGGGGAGACCAGGCTAGCTGGGGGGACCCTGGAGGGCTTCCCGGAGGAGGGGCTTTATCCTCGGGCCCCAAGGCTGAGCGTGTTCGGCAGGTGGCAACGAGGGGACCTGCACAGGACAGACAAGGGCAGTGGGAGCAGGGTGGGAGTGGGAGCGGTCGGCAGCGGCTGGGCAGAGGGACTTGCGGGGGGCCAGGGGGGAGAGGACCGAGGCCAGAGGGCGCCTCTCTCCCTGGCCGTGTGGCTGCAGGCAGGTGACTGCGCTTCGGGGAGGCCCAGGAAGCGCCGGTGCCCGGGCCTGCCCCGTGCCCTGCGGTGGTCTGGGAGCGCCCTAGCGGGAGGGGGCGGTGGGTCCGGGCCCAGGGACAGTTCGGACAGTCACCTCCACCCCTCCCACCCCAGGACACGAGGTTTGCCGAGCTGCTGGCTCTGGAGAGTGAAGGGGGGGTCCCAGCCCTGGTGGGCCCCAGTGCCTTCAAGATCCCCTTCCTCATTCGGCAGAAGATCATTTCCAGCCTGGACCCGCCCTGCCGCCGCGGCGCTGACTGGCGGACTCTGGCCCAGAAACTGCACCTGGACAGGTGGGCGGGAGACGGCAAGGTGGTAGAGGGCCGCCGGCAGTGCTGGGCTGGTGGGGGGAGGGTAGGCAGGAGGCCCTCTGGGGCCTGTGCCTCGCCCGCTAGCAGCCAGAGCTGTCGCTGTGTCTGCCTTGGCGGACACTCTGCCCCGGGGCGGGCTTGGGGGCAGGAGGCCGCTGGGCGAGGCCAGCCTGCTGACCGACTCCCCTCCCGTCCTCAGCCATCTCAGCTTCTTCGCCTCCAAGCCCAGCCCCACGGCCATGATCCTCAACCTGTGGGAGGCTCGGCACTTCCCCAACGGCAACCTCAGCCAGCTGGCGGCGGCAGTGGCCGGCCTGGGCCAGCCGGAGGCCGGCCTCTTCACAGTGTCGGAGGCCGAGTGCTGAGGCCGGCCGGGCCAGACGCCTACACTCTCACCAGCTTTGGCACCCGCCAGGGACAGGCAGAAGCCAGACAGGGGCCCTTCCCCCAAACCGGGGAGAGCTGCTTGGACAGGCCCGCTCCGGCCGGAGTGGTCCCTTCGCGCGGGCCCTTCAGACCCTGCCCAAACTCCCACCCCTCCACGGCCTGCCCGGCCAGGCTGGCACTGCCGCCTGCCCACACTCTGCTCCAGGACCCAGCACCGGAGCCGGGGCCAGGCCCTGCCCATCTGTGTGTGTGTGTGTGCGCGCGCGTGCGTGCGTGTGTGTGACGCTACCTCTCCTCCCGCCCCCGCCCGGGGCCGCGTACGCACGGCCGCACGCACACCGGGCTGGGGACATGGCCCCGGAGCTCCGCCTGGGCTGGGCCTTATGCAAACATTTCTGTGCCTGCTGGGTAGGGGCACGTCTGAGGGGCCGGCTCCAAGCCGACAGGGCCAAGGGCCACAGCCGCACGGGGGCGGCCCCTGGGTTCAGGCACGTGACCGCCGCACGAGCACGCGCCCACACATGCCTCGTGTGCTCATCTCACACTCACGCCCATCGGGCCACGCAGACACCCCCACACGCATCTCATGCTGCACACCTGGAGGCCGCCCACGTACGTCTCTCACGCCCGGGGCCGCCGCGCACCTGCCTCGCACATGCCGCCCCCCCTCCCGGGGACACCACGGCTCCTCCCTGCCCCCACCCCTGCCCCCAGCCTCGAGGTGCCCTGCCCGGCGGGGCGTGTGAATATGCAATGGGAGTCCGGGCTGTACAGTGGCGAGTGTGTGTGCCGTGGCATGCCCGTTCCCGGGGCTGGCTGGCGCCCCTCGCGGGGCCTGTCGTGTGGAGCTCGTGTCCTGACTCTGTCTTAAGTGCGTGCACGCACTTACACTTGGCCTTATGTACACAGCCTTGCCCGGCCGTCGGGGCGCGTAGGGATTTTATCGGACGTGAATGTAAATAAATTATATATATATTGCTAACCTGAGCGCTACTTCTTTCGGGGAAAGCCAGGGGGCAAGGCCAGATAGCCACGGAGGGCTCGCAGGTGGGCCGTCCCGGGAGTCCTGAGCGACGGGGCGGCCGGGCCCGGGCCCTGCGCCAGCGAGGCTGGGCCGAGAGCTCCGCGGCCTGGAGGCTCCACGGAGGCCTGCTCAGACTCGGGTCTTCTGGGCCAGGCGGCAGGCGACGGCCGTGACCAGGGCTGCGCCTTTGCCGGACCCGTCCTCCGACTGCAGGAAGGTGACCGCACAGTGCGGGGCCAGCTCCCGCACCGTGGCGGCCACCAGGCTGGAGAAGCTGTGAGGGGGGGAGGGCCGGGTAAGCCAGGGCCAGCCCGGCCCCCTCTGGCCACCCCGCCCTGCCCAGCTCGTGCGCGGGACTCACTGGGGATGCAGCTTGTAGAGGGTCCCGTCCACCCCCACGGACACCGCCAGCTCCTCCAGGCCCCGGTTCTCCCGCATCCGCTCCGCCACGGCAGCCACGCCTGCACCGCAGAGCCGGGCGGCCCGCTGGGACACGGCCTGGCACACCTCCAGGACCATCAGGGCGTCGTCCGAGGTCAGGGGCAGGCCCAGGTCCTCCAGGATGGCGCGGACCTGCCGCAGGGCCAGGCTGTCGCTGGGGCCAGGGAGGAAGAGGGCGCAGAGGCGGGGTCCCGCGTGAGCGCCCCCATCCTCACGGCTTCTCCAGACCCTGTCGTCCCCCAGAGGAGACCCCCCCACTGCCGCCCAGCGACACCCCCACAGTGACAGACAGACTCTGAGAGTGGGGCGGCAACGCAGGCCTCAGGCACCTTTCTTTCTTTTTTTTTTTTTTTTTGAGACAGACTCTCACTTTGTTGCCCAGGCTAGAGTGAGTGCCTTGGCGTCAGCCTCCCTCACAGCAACCTCAAACTCCTGGGCTCAAGCCATCCTGCTGCCTCAGCCTCCCAAGTAGCTGGGACTACAGGCATGCGCCACCATGCCCGGCTCATTTTTTCTATATATATTAGTTGGCCAAGTAATTTCTTTCTGTTTATAGTAGAGACGGGGTCTCGCTCTTGCTCAGGCTGGTTTCGAACTCCTGACCTCGAGCAATCCACCCGCCTCGGCCTCCCAGAGTGCTGGGATGACAGGCGTGAGCCACCGCGCCCGGCCCACCTTTCAATCTCAGAGAGGAACTTGGTCTTAAAGATGTCCCTGGTCTGGAGGCACTGCATCTGCTGGCCCCGGAAGAGGACGCCGAGGCTGGTGAGACGTAAGAGAACGTGCCGGACGATCTCCCCCAGGTACATGCCGCTGATCATCTTCTCAAACCTGCGTGAACACGCGTGTGTGCACAGGGCACACATGCATGTGTGCACAGAGACCCTGCTGGCCGCCAGCGCCAGCCACTGCCAGCCCCAGCCCGCACCTCTGCTTGCCGGGATTGATGGACGCCCGGTCCACGCTCTCATCAAAGCAGGTGCTGAGCGTGTCCAGCGAGCCGTCGTCCCCGAAGGCTCCCCACTCCATGTTGACGCACATGCGGCCCGAGTCCCCGGCCGCGCCCGCCACGTTCCGCAGCTCCTCCATGTAGCAGGCGTTGGTGCCGGTTCCTGCGGAGAGGCCAGAGGGCGCGCCCCGATGCAGACAGGGCCCCACTCGGAGACGGTCAAAGCTGGGCTCGTTCCCCACCTCTCCGTCTCCCCAGCTCGCAGCCTGACCCCGGTCCTGGCCCGCCCTCCCTCCTGGCATCCATGGGCAGACCCCGCCGGCACCGGCCCTAGAGGCCTGCTCTGCTCCCCCGCCAGCGCCACCTCTCTGTGGGGACAGAGAGAGATCAGACGTGAGGAGCCCCTAGCCTGGCCAGAAGACGGGCAATGAGCAGCCAACTCTGCCATTGCCTCTGGGCCCAGGAGCGCAAAGGAGGGAGGGCGTCGTGGGAGCCCCAGAGCACGGGTGAGTCTTCCTATCTACAGGGGCAGGAAAATCTAGAGGAGGCGACATTCGAGTTGGGTTTTGAAGCCAAGAAGCACAGAGTGGAAAAGGCGTTCCGGGCAGAGGGCACGGCCCGGGGAACGGCACCTCCTTCCTCTCCCCAACACGTTTCAGCTCCGGGTGAGCGGGCTCCTCGCTGGCCCCACCTGGAATTCCTCTGTCCAGTTGTTAATTCACGTGGCCGCCTCTCCCGACTGCCTGGCCGTGCCGGGCACTGTGGGATCGGGGAGCTCCCCGCACAGAGAGGCTGCGCACGCCTGGTGCTGAAAGGTGCCGATGCCCGCGGAGCTGTAGGCTCCCCTCTCCCGACATAGCCACATCCTTCCTTCCAAGGCTTGCTTTCCAGCGCCCACTCATCCTGGGACTGCTCCCTTCTGCTCATGGCCTTGTTGCCGCCCATGTGCTGTCCAGCCAGCTCTCTGACTGCCACCTGCTGTTCTGGGCTTACCCCTCGCTCTGTGGTCAGTTCTGAGAAGGCAGCAATTTCCTCTGCTTTTAAGTGTCTTCCTGTCTCTGTTCCCAGCCCCTTCTGGCCACAGGGCGGGTGTCTAATAAAGGACTTGGAATCTTGGACTATCTGAAGGCCCCTCACAGCCCACTGGGTCCCCGCTCCCGCCAGTTCCAAACACTGCATGTGCCGCACTCTGCCCCTCCATCCATGCTCAGGACCCTGAGACAGGGATCGTCATCAGCTCCACCTTCGAGACGAGGACACTGCGGCTCTGGTGACTTGCCCAAGGGCATACAGGTGAAAGCACAAAGCTAGTATTTCCACCCAAATCTGCGTGACTCCGGAGCTCAGGCTCATTTGCTAGGTGGGCAAACCGAGGCTCAGAGAGCTCAAATGGCCATGAGTCAGTAGCTGGGCTGGACTAAACACCCCAGCTCCAGACTGCCAGCCCAAGAGAATGTTCCAGAGCCCATTAGGACAGACAGGAATGATCCCCCCGCCAAGGCCCAGCAGCCGTCCGACCTAGGGGATCAACGGGAGGCAGTGAATCGTCAAGCCGTAGGGGCACAAAAGGCCAGGGCCCTGCTCACCAACAATGAGGCCTATCTCACAATGGGGGTCCTCATAGCCGCAGGACATCATGGTTCCCACCGTGTCATTGACAATGGCAACCACATTCAGCTCCACTGCCTGCACACAAAAGGATGCTGCTAGTTGCCAGGCAACGTGGTTGTCACAGCAACCAGCCCTGGACCCAGAGGTCTCTACTGCAGAGGGCCCCCCTGTCAGGCAGCAGGAGACCCTGTGCTCCCCTTGAGGCCTGTGCAGCCCCAGGAGCAGGCACCCACCTGTCTCCGCCCGATGGCTGCCCGCAGCAGACGCACGATGTCTTGGCCCTCGCAGTCCGATGCGTTGAAACCCTTGGTCCAGTTCAGGAGGATGCCCTGGGGTGGGACCAAAGAACAGGACGCCAGAGGCCCCCTCAAGTCCCGCTCTGTCCCCCCAAAGCCTGCACGCTCAGGAGCGTGCGGTTCCCACCCCCGGCAGGCGGCCCGGTTGCCGTGGAGCTGAAGGCGTCGCCCTCTGGCCACCCCGCCCGCTCCCCACGGCCTTCCGTGCGCAGAGCCTGTTAATAGCTGTCTGACCCATGTCTTCTGCCGTCAGCTCCACAAGGCCCCGAGTCTGAGGCTCTGGCCACTGCAAGGCGCTTGCCCAGAAGGAATGGTCCTGTGTCATGGGCCAGTAGTGGACAGAGCTGGGACAACGGGTGTTGTGGGCAGGAAGGCGGAGGACGGAGAAGGCTCAGCCCGAAGGGAAGCACATCCCGCCCTTTCCCTTCCAGAAAGAACTTGCGAGAGTCACTTGTGAGGAAGGGAGAGAGCTGTGTCGACAGGGGAGTCACGTGTGTGCTCCAGGCACAGGGGAGGGGCGAATGGAGAAGCCAGAACCCAGACACCTGGGCAGGATGGGGGGCCCGACGGACCCATTTGCCGTGAGAAGACGGACCTAGATTGTGAGCTCGGCCGCAAGGGGCTGGACTGAGGGCGTCCTCGGGGGGTGGGGGCAGGGAGCAGCGGCCACCCTACGGCCGTTAGGAGAAAACGGCTGCTCTGCCCAAAGTAGGAGCATGGAGGGCAGCCCTGGAGTCCTTGGTGTGCAGAAGATTCTAGAAAGGGTAACCAATGTCTTCCCCCAATAATAATTCCAGCTATGCCTTTTCCCGTTGCTCCAGGCTCATCGCCTCGAAACCAGAAACCAGAGAATGTGCGAGGGGAAACGTGAGGAAGAGCCACCCGGAGAGAGCAGAGGACGAGCGGGGAGCGAGCTTCCCTGCTGCAGGCAGGACAGAGTCTCCCCTGTCTGGGGAGGGGGTGGGGGGAGCCAGATGCAGGTGGCTGGTGGGTTCCTGAGGAAGGTGTTCTGTGCCCTCCACCCTGCGCTCGAGCCCCGGGAGTGGGGCGGTCGGCAGTGGCGCTAGAAGAATTTGAGTGATCTGAGAACAGGAGGCTTCTGCCCTCCTGCCCCAGGTGACGCCCAGGGAAGTCCCAAGCCCGAGAGGGGATGGCAGGGGATTCCCCGAGAACGGGCCCAGGGAACCTCCCCACGGGTGTGCACGTTCCGAGCAGCAAAGGACGCTGCGGAGCCAAGAGGGCCCTACCGGCAAAGGGGGTCCTCACGTTAAGTTTCCACCCCTGGAAAGAACGTGGGCTCGACACAGAAACCACGTTCAGTTACAGAAAATCCGCACGGCCCATGTTTCCCGTACGTCTAGATTCACACGGTCACGCCTACTCCCACGCCTAACGAGCAACCATCGACGGGAACGCGTGTGCTCAGCCTGGAGCCGGGCAGCCGCGACCACGGCCAGCCGCACAGTGCAAAGGGCCGTCGCGAGAGAGGAAGCAGAGAGAGTCTCACGCAAGAGGGAGGTCGGCGCGGGGGG
>VSMD01124226.1:0-21818 GCA_008750895.1 Mirza zaza
CACCTGGGTGGGGGGGACAGGTGAGGGTCACCTGGGTGGGGGGGACAGGTGAGGTCTCACCTGGGTGGGGTGGGGGGACAGGTGAGGGCTCACCTGGGCGGGGTGGGGGGACAGGTGAGGGTCAGCTGGGCGGGGTGGGGGGACAGGTGAGGCTCACCGGGGCGGGGGGGGGGGACAGGTGAAGGTCACCTGGGCGGCGGAGCAAGGTGCGGACACGGGCTCTATCACCGGCCCAGCTCCCGCGTGCGGTGACGGCACCAGCATCCCGGCTTTGCTCCCAGCCCTCTCTGAGCTCGTTGGCCCACGTCCCTCTGGCTTCAGGAAGCGAGTACAAAAATAGGACGGCAAGAGACGTAAAGATCACTTTGCCTCCACAGCGGCCTCCGAGAGTGACTCGTGTGTGTTCAAACGTATCTTCGGAGCAGTTTGGGAAAGCCCCCCCTCACCAGTGCACCGCGGTGGCGACGGCTGCGTGCTCTGCCCCTCGGGAGAGATTCCGCAAGTTCGCAGTTGGACCCAGAGAAAGCCACAAGCCTTCGGGTGGCCAAGGACCCCCAGCTCGATATCTCGTGTCCTGAAAATCGATAATCTCCGCAGGGAGATTAAGGTCACTCTCCTCCGTCTTTCCACTGCCCGGTGCAGCATGACCGACAGACTCACAGAAAGAAAATTCCAGACCCCGTCAGACCCTGAGGACCGGCACACCCGTGGGGGCATCCTCCTCAATGAGATGCCATCCCGAACCGCTCCCCAGGTTCTTCTCCGGCCCCCGAAGCGTGATCCAGGATCCAACCTGGAATTTCACGACCGGAGACTCTGGCGCCACGTGCCTACGCGGGCCGAGAGGGATCACTAGATTCTAGGCAGGTCCCAATCCAGCACCCGGAGCTCTCTGTCTTACGCCAGCCAAGCGTCCCCACTCTCCCCCGCCTCTGCCTCTGCACACACACCGCCTCGGGACCCGCCTCTGCCCGGCTTCTCACGCTGTGCCCCACTCCCGTAGTCTCTGCTCCTCCCTTTGGTCTAGTGGGAGGACTAGACCTCGACCTTTGCCTCGACCTGGCCTGCAAAAACTCGTTCTCAGGGCAGTCCCATGGCTTTTCTGCAACCCCCCCCCCAACCCAAGAAAAGAGCTGGCACGGCGCTCCGGTTTAGTCCCGAAAGGCGATGTGCCACCGTTCCTCACGTGCAAGCAAAAAGTCTAGACCAGGAAGGAGGCGGCCCACGGGATCGTGGCCTCTGATGGACGTCTCGGTGAGAGCCTCCTTCCTCCGGCTCCTCCTCCCAGCCATGAGGTGTTCATTTGGACGCTTCGGCTCACGTGCCATTTTCGGGGACTGGGACGCTCCTTAAGGCACAGGCACGGGCAGTGCGGGGTGGCATGTCCCTTCCCGGCACCCCCGTGAGACCACGGTCTGTTCTGCTTTCGTTTCCAACAAGCTCCGTCTTATTTTAACGAGCGGGTGGTCGCACCATATCCGGCTTCTGCCTGCAGCCTGCGCGTCTTCCTCTCCGCCGTCTAGCACCTCCTCGGCGTCTGCAGAGAGAGGGGCTCGGAGCGGAGCGAGCTGCGCACAAAAGAACAAATCCGTCCAGCCTGCAACCACCCCCCCCCCCCCACCCCACCCGCCACCACCACCCCACTGGTTGCCAGAGCCTCCCGGCTTTAGAAAACGAGGAGGACAACACGACCGCCACCACTTTGCAATCCAGGAGCGCAGCCTGACGCCTGGGTGGTAAAGAGGTTTCGTCTACCATCCGTTCAGAGCGGTATTTCAGACACAGCCCCAGCCGCGGCCAAGTGGAATTACGCGGAATCGCGCTCTCTCTCTCGGAGCGGGTGAGGGAGGAGGCATCATACTTTGGGTTGCATGAATTCTGAAAAATCAAGTATTACTTCTTTGAAATTCATTTTTTTTTTCTTTTAAGACAGGCTCTCACTCTGTTAGCCCGGGCTAGAGTGCCGTGGCGTCAGCCTCGCTCACAGCAACCTCAGACTCCTGGGCTCAAGCGATCCTCCTGCCTCAGCCTCCCGAGTAGCTGGGACTACAGGCATGTGCCACCATGCCCGGCTAACTTTTCTATATAAATTTTTAGTTGTCTAGCTAATTTCTTTCTTTGTTTTTTTTTTTTTTTTTTTTTTTTTTTTTTTTTTTTAGTAGAGATGGACCCTCGCTCTTGCTCAGGCTGGTCTCCAACTCCCTGAGCTCAAACAATCCTCTCTCCTCGGCCTCCCAGAGTGCTGGGATTACAGGCGTGAGCCACCGCGCCTGGCCCAAAATTCTTAAAATGTGTATGTTGTGTGTCTTAGACTCTGAGGTTGGTGCAAATGTTCTCTCTGTCAGGAGGAGCCAGAGGCAGCAGAAGGGAGAGGTACTTTGGGAAGGGCAGTCAGAGCGGCATGTGGCCTGTCACCCCCGTAAGCGTACATGCAAACTCATGGCCACCTTCGAAGAATCCAGCGACCTTCAGGGCATTCAGCTGGCCCCAACGTGAGCTTGTTAGACTGGGCTGAACTGAGTCACCCAATGAAAAGCACGCAGCTGGAGTTAGATTCTTCTGGCCCGTGGCTGAACAGCTTGGGGTCATCCCGAATGCGCTGAGCAATGTCGGACACGGAGTTGCATTCGGGACGAAGGCCAACTCCAGAGACTCCTCAGCACTACCCGTCCGCGTGAGAGCTACAGATACGTCAGTTTCCTCCTGGGTCCGTGGCCGCCACACTTCAGACCAAAACGCTCCCGAACGTGAGCCGCGGTGTGGGCGGGCTTGGCCTCTTGGCCACCGGCAAGCAGAGCAGAGAGCTTCTCCTCTCCCGAGAGCTCGGGAAGTGGCCTCTCCACGTTCCCCGGCTGACTTGACTTACTCAGCCAGAAAATGCTCATGGAGGCCGTCCCTCTGTCCTCTTGGCCTCTGAACCTCCCCGGCAGGGACCTCCAACCACAGGAACGGGTCCTCCCCCCCCCCGCACCCCCCACCCCCCGCGCCTAGGAATCCCTCCTCTGACCCCTCCCAGGGCGTGTACCGACGTCCCCCGGCTCCTTGGAGCTGGCCGTGGTGGCCTCGGTGACCTCCCTGCTCCACCCTGCAGGTGGGCACCTGCCTCCTTCCCAGGGCCCCGCGTCCAGGGCTGCTCATTCTGGGGTGGTGTTGGGGGTCCTGCCCCGGGAGCCAGGCCCTGCCCCAAGACCCTCGCCACTCAGCTGACCCCTCGGCACTCCAGTCCCCCCCCACCCGGAGCACTCTGCACCATTCCAGAACTCCCTTCCTGCTTGGAACTTTCTCACTTAAGGAGCCACTCTCCCCAGGTCCAGCCGCTCATTGCCAGTGCAAACTGCTGGTCTGTGTCCAACGGTCCCTTCTGGGTCACAGCACAGCGACACCCACGCCAGTGGCCTTTTCCAGGGGCCGGGCACAGAGCCGGTAGGTGTCCGGCGGCTGTTTTCCGTGACGGGGGACCCTCTGCGGTGGATTTAGCCCTCTCCGTCCGAGCTCCTGCTTGGGGGAGGCCGTTTTCCCGAGGAGAGGAACACGCAGGCGGGCGGAGTGACCGCCTGGGGTGTCGGAGCCGGGGTGGCTCCTGCCTCTTCCCGTGCATCTCTCTGGAGCTCCTCACACACTCTCGGTCCCTCTCTCTCTCTCTCTCTCTCGGTCCCCACCCTTTGCTCTTGTTTCCTTCTTCCTATTGTCCGTCCCTGCTCCTTCCACATCCCTCTCGGCTCCCGAGAGGTTGCTACGAACCGACTTCGCCGGGCGGCTTTTTGCAAACGGCGCCCGGCACTCGCCGCATCTGCCTTCAATATTTTCCTTACCTATGAAGAGCTGACAGCCGGCTCTTGTGTGATAGATGCACTTATTTCTTCTAAACTATCACTAACCAAGCACATCATTTTTATACAGTAAGTGTATATTCAATTTTCTACAGTTTTGACTACTAAACAGCCTCGCCAGCGAGACAAATGACAAATACATTGCAACGTACGCCGGGGCTCCCCGAAACCCACGTTAAGACCCCGCCATCCGCGTTCGTTCCCGTTTTGCGCGGCCGCGGGGGAGACGGGGAGAAGCAGAGGTGGGCGCGTCTCACGGCGAGCCCAGCCGGGGCAGGTCCCCCGGCCCGGCGGCCTCCTCTGTCCCCAGGTCCTGGCCGGCTTCCGGGGTGTGGGGCTGAAGTCTGGGGCAAGGAGCTCTCTCCCACTCTGGGTTTTTTCGTTTTGCAAAAGTGTTCTGAAGCCTTTAATGTGTTCTGCTCCGATCCAATCCCACCAGGGCCAGCTGCTGGGGCAAGAGCAACTTTTGCTCCTCCCAGGTGCTCCTGGGTAAGTAGTCACAGCTGTGCCCGCCCAGCCCTGGTGCCGTGAGGACCGGGGCCAGGCTCGGGGACCCTTGCACTGCAGCTGAGATGTGGGTGCACGTTGCACGCTTTCCTCCTCCTCACCCTCCCCCTTCTCTCATTGGCTCACGAATTGAGCTCCTACTATGTGGCGCTAAACGCCAGGTGCAGCTGAGACAGCTGCAAAGGGGAAGGCTGGGCAGGGGGCCTGGGGACGGACTCGGCGTCGGTTCGGGGGCACCGCTGGGGCCGCGGTGCCCGTAATGGATCTGCCGCGGCTCAGATGATGGACGAGGCTCTTCCGCCGACTTTGAATCAGGTCACTGGGCCCATTGGATGCAACGCAATGTCAATGGAACTGTTAGGTGTTATTGATGTCACTCACGGAATAGATGAAAACATTATAAAAATAGCTTTTGTCCCCATTTACATTTTCTTTTTTTTTGTAGATGGTAAAAGGCATCATCGGTCCCCACCGGCCAGGGAGGGAGGCGGCAGGGGCCGGGTTTAGGAGCTGGTGACCGTGGACCCTCGGGAGGTCAGACAGGGGGCACGGTCCCTGATGAAAAGTGACGGCAGGATGAGGGCCAGGGGTCGCACAGCAATCAGAGGAGGGAAGGGCGAGGGGAAGGGGGAGGGCGGACGGTTGATTGCATAAAACACAGGACGAGCGAGGGGCGTTGGCACCCTGCCCTGCCCTCCTCCTTTCTCTCCAAGCACATGCCGGCCCTACAGGTGTGCAAGAAACAGGACTTGGAAACAATTCTCCCCATCCTCACAGTGCTCATAGCCTACTACGCTCTCAGGCATTAGCAGATGTGGCGTTCTAGATGAGCATACAGTGAGTGCCCAATAAATCTTATCCATTGTTTGGTTTTTGACCATAGCCCATAGAGAGAGAGAGAGAGAGAGAGAGAGAGAGAGAGAGAGAGAGAGAGGATTTGGACTGGGGGGTTGTAGAGAAAGATCTGGGGTCTGTGAGGTTGCCTGTCCATGGCCACCTCCTGTCTTGGTGGGAAGAGAGAGGCGCCTTGCCCCTGCCCAGCGCCAAGCCTCAGAGGAGTCTCTCTGAAATGACCCTGAAATTGCAGCTTCCTTTATTTCAAGTTCAACACTCGGGGAGCTAGCTGTGCAGCTACGGATCGCACACTGGAAACAACACACAGAAGGTAGACGTCTGCTAAATCCATTCACTGGCATCCATCACCACGTCCTTCTCGGAGGATGGTTGGCTTTGGTTTCAGCTCCATCGCTTGGGATGATGGAGTCTCGTCTGCCCAAGTCTCCCAGGTAGCCAAGGGTTAAAAGCTCAGCTTTTAGATTTCAAAGCCAAACAGATCTGGGTCAGAAAACCGGGAGGATCTACTGATGTCTTGTGGCTTTGAGAAGCTACCCAACACCTTTGAGCGTCGGTCTTCTCATTTGCAAAATGGGCATAGTAATTACAGCTAACGTGAGCATTCAAGGGGACTACGGATATTGCTCCATGCCGTGCTAGCATCGGAAAGACATAAAAGATTGTTTTGTGTTTGATTGCTTGGAAACACAAGATGAAAAGAAACCAGCGGGAACAAGAAGATAGAAATGCAACCAGGGAGGCTCTGGATAATGAAAACGTGAGATATAGCCTTTAAACTAATGACCTGCAATAATTATATTTTGCGTGTTCAAAGAGAATAAAAGACAATATTGATTTTTTTTTTTTTTTACGGAGAGTCGAAATCTCTAAAAATGACATAGCGGATTATAAAAGGACATTCTAGAACGATCAATACAACTGAAACTAAGAACTCATGCGATGGGTTTTACAGCAAATAGCGTATCTAAGGAGATAATCAGTAAAAATGAGAACATATCAAAAACATACATAACGGAAAGATAAAATAGTAGGACATGATAGAAATAAGGATAAGAATTTAAAAAATAGCAGGAAGGTAAGAGATATAGATTATATAGCGAGAAGCCTAATATACATTTAATTATAGTTACAGAAGGAGAGGAGAGACAGAATGGGGCTGAGGAGTTCAAAGAGATAGGGCTGGGAATTTTCTAGAACTGATGAAAGATATCGAGTACCGATTTGGCTGGGAATTTTCTAGAACTGATGAATGATATCGAGTACAGATTCAAGGAGCCCAAGAAATACCAAAGAGGATAAATAAATTAAAAAAAAAAATAGACCTATCCTTAAGCATATAATAACAAATCTAAAAAAAAATAAATAAACCACAGAAAAAATTTGTGGTTTCTAATCCCTTCCCCTAAAGTAGACAGGAAGCAAGAGCAGCCAGTTGGTGTGGAGCACTCCTATGACCCAGATCGTGGCTTCTAAATACCATTTTCCCACTGTGGAAAACCAGGGCTTCTTTGAGAAATGGCAGATCTGGGACAGGGAAAACACACTTGAGATGTGTCTATCGTTCTTCCACACAGCAAGACTGCGCTCAAAACTGTCCTTCCCAGCAGGACGTCAGCCACGGATCCCTATAGAAGGGATTGCACAATTAGAAAGCCGCCAGTTTGCAACCTCCCAATAGTGCAATAGTTGGTTCAGGCACGAACCCTGATGAGCCGCTAAAATCCCTGGGCGGAAGAACGCCGGAAGATGTTGCCATGTCACCGTCTCAAAGTGAGAGACACTTGACTGCTTACAAAAGGAAATATATACTTGCCTATTAGCGTAGTAACCCCTAAAGAAAAATGTGTTACTCCGAAAAGACCTGGCGGCGTTCACCTTAACCAAATGACCATCACCGATGGGACACCCTGACCACATGTGTCTCTTGAAATATGACCATAAGAAGAACCCGCATCCGCCACGCAATACTCCTCGCCAAAAGTATTGAACTGAAATCAAATCATGAGGAAATAATCATAAAAATCTAGCACATAAGACATTTTACCAGACAAGTAGCCTGGTTGTTAAAAAAAAAAAAGCACGAATGTCATGACAATAATTTTACAAACAAATAGAGCTGATTCTAGACAAAAAAAGACTAGAGACACAGTGACCAGGTGACTCTTTATAAGAGGAACCAGCTATAGAACCCTTATTGGGGACCACCTGTGGAAATTTTAATATTAACTCTATTTCAGATATGATTAGATCACGTTAATGCTCTTAAGTGTGATAACAGCATTGTGGTTGTATAGAAAAATGCTGTTATCCTTAAGGTAGCAGTGTTTTCTACACATAGGTATGATCAACGGGCTCATAATCACATAAACAAAAAACGGGTGCAATAAAGACATTTGCAGGCTGGGCGCGGTGGCTCACGCCTGTAATCCTAGCGCTCTGGGAGGCCGAGGTGGGCGGATCACTCGAGGTCAGGAGTTCGAAACCAGCCTGAGCAAGAGCGAGACCCTGTCTCTACTATATAAATAGAAGAAAATTAATTGGCCAACTAATATATATAGAAAAAATGAGCTGGGCATGGTGGCGCATGCCTGTAGTCCCAGCTACTCGGGAGGCTGAGGCAGGAGGATAGCTTGAGCCCAGGAGTTTGAGGTTGCTGTGAGCTAGGCTGATGCCACGGCACTCACTCTAGCTTGGGCAATGAAGTGAGACTCTGTCTCAAAAACAAAAGAAACAAAAAAAAGACATTTGCAGACCAACAAAAACAGAGGGAACTTCCTTCCGGCAGATCTGCACTGCAGGGAAACAGCGCAGGGAGTTCTCTAGGCAGCAGGAGAAGGATTCCAGATGGAAGGTCAGGGAGGCAGGCAGGAGGGAAGAGCTCTGGGAGAGTCTCAATGAAGAACTGACTGCATCAAAAATAACAATGACGTCACATGGGGTTGCACACATATGGAGAACGCCCGACACAGATGGTGTATGAGTTCAAATTGGGTAAAGGATTTACGGTGTCCTACTGAACTTTCTGGAAAACATGTAAAGTCACCGAATTGACATTACATTTTGGTAAGTCAGGGATGCAGGTTGTCACCTCTAGGGCAGGGTTTCTCAGCCTCAGCACTGTTGACACTTGGGGACACATACTACTCATTGCAGGGAATTTTCTGTGTAGAGTAGAAAGTTTAGCAGCATCTCTGGACTCTTCTCACGGGTCACCACTAGCAACCCCTCCTGTACCACCACCATCATTATGGCATCCAAAATTGTCCCCAGATGTTGCTAAATATCCCCCGGAATCTCACCCATCAACAACCACTGCACTGAGGTAACTAGAAAGGAATAGTAAGGGAGAGTACCTCCTTAATTATAAAAGAAACACTGGAAAGATTAGTAAAATCATGAACCCAAAGGTAAGAAAAGGAACATCAATGAGTAAGACTAATCAAAAGCACCTACCGTGTTTCCCCAAAAATAAGACAGGGTCTTCTATTTATTTTTCCTCAAGAAGACACCCTAGGGCTTATTTTCAGGGCATGTGTTATTTTTTTTTTTTTTTAAGTATGGTACAACCGTCTACATTGATTCAAATAGAGTGAAGTCGTCTTCTTCTGGAACATCATCATCACTCTCCAAACCCCGAATCCCATCCTGAATGTCTTGTGACTCTATTTCCTTTAGAACCACCGGCCCCGATCTCTCCTGTGGAGCCACAGAGCTCTCACGGGGCGGATGAGAAGGGCTGCTCGTCTTCTTTCCCGCTCCGCGACGACATGCACGGGTTGTGCAGACGCGCTGCGCAGCCACGCCCATCACTGGGGCTTATTTTCGGGGTGGGGCTTCTATGGCGCACATGCTCAGAAATGCTGCCGGGGCTTATTTTATGGGTAGGGCTTATTTTCGGGGAAACACGGTAGTGCTGTTAGGCAGAGTTGGTTGTGAGCCACCAGACCACACACTGAGACTGAGTCTGAGGACACAGCTTCACGTGGGGGCATCGGCTTCCTCTTGCCGCTGTCACAGATTGCCACAAAGCCAGCACAGATCTACTATGTTACAGATTGGTAGGTCCCAGTCTGGAGCAGGTTTCAGAGCAGAGTCTGAAGCAGGTAGGTCCGAGTCTGGAGCAGGGGCTGCAGGGCTGGGTTCTCTCTGCAGGCTCTCGGGGATGTCACGGGTTGTAGCCCTTCCTAGCTTCTCGCAGCTGCTCACGTCCCTTGGCCCCAGTCCCCCTTCCTCCGTCTTCAAGAATGGGCAGGCCTGGTGGCTGAGTCCCTCTCATCTCCCGTCTCCCACTCTCCTTTCTCTGCCCCAGCTGAGAAAGCCTCTCCTCCTTTAAGACCTCATGAGATCACTTGAGCTCCCCCGGAGAGTCTGGGATCATCTCCCCGTCCCAACATCGTCGCAGGTTCTCGTGAGTAGGACGTGGACATTCAGGGGGCCCAGGCTGTCATTCTGCCTGCCCTAAAGGGAGACTGTGGGAAGCCTTAGAGCTCTCCCAGGCTGCACTTAGCTGACAAGCCTGTCCCAACAGGGCTCTTGGGACCCTGTTTTTCCCTGTCCTGGGGTCACGCTGCTCAACCTCAAATCCTGGGACAGGGAGCTCTATGGGCGGGGCTCTGGTTACAGGCCCGCCTTGCACACCTTGATTGACAGCCCCATCACGACTGCAAACCATGGGGAGAGGTGATCTCCCCCCCCAAAAAAAGTCAGGGTGCTGTTTTGCAAAGAGGGGAGATGGGCTGCTAAATAATAAAAGCCAAATGATGCTACATGGGACACAGTTGGACAGAGAGTCACTCAACTCTTGCTGCAAGCTGGCAGGGGAAGAAAACCCAGTAATCGGGCCGAGTGACCCAGGAAAAGCAGAACACATGAGCCTTGACAGAGGGCCTGGGCTACTGCACGAACCTTTACCGTGTTTCTCCGAAAATAAGACAGGGTCTCATATTCATTTTTCCCCAAGAAGAAGACACCCTAGGGCTTATTCTCAGGGGATGTGTTATTTTCCCCTCAAAGCCTCAGCTCGCAGCACGCACAGGGTGGCTGGGACCCGACAGGGGGAGCCGCCCTTGTTGGTGGGGCTGTCCGCACCTTTCCGGTCACCTCTGGGACAACAGCTGTCACGACGGGGCGGATGAGAAGGGCTGCTTGTCTTCTTTCCCGCTCCTCGACGACACGCACGGGTTGTGCAGACGCGCTGTGCAGCCACGCCCGTCGCCAGGGCTTATTTTCGGGGTGGGGCTTCTATGGCGCAAACGCTCAGAAATCCTGCCAGGGCTTATCTTATGGGTAGGTCTTATTTTCGGGGAAAGGGTCTTATTTCTTTCTGGAAATAGAGGCAGAGACGCGTGCATTGTTACCTGTAAGGTATACTGGATTTTTGATCTTCGATGTACATTATTATGGTTCAGTATAATGAATTATTCATGGCACACAAAAGCTTATAGGATACTATCACCCTTAATTAATGGGTAAATGCATGGCTTTTATTCAACAGAGCTGATTTATTGTCTTCATTTTCAGATGTGTTGCCTCCCGTCTCCACCGAAACCGTCCTGTGCCCATAGTAACCGGCGGGTACCACGCGTGTTCGAGCTCAATTAGTTCTTTTATTGTTTTTTTTTTTTTTTGAGACAGAGTCTCGCTCTGTTGCCCAGGCTAGAGTGAGTGCCGTTGCGTCAGCCTCGCTCACAGCAACCTCAAACTCCTGGGCTCAAGCGATCCTCCTGCCTCAGCCTCCCGAGTAGCTGGGACTACAGGCATGCGCCACCACGCCCGGCTGATTTTTTTCTATATATATATTACTTGGCCAATCGATTTCTTTCTATTTATAGTAGAGACGGGGTCTCGCTCTTGCTCATTACCATCTTCCAACTCATGCTTAGACTGCACAAACAGGGGCAAGTGGGACTCCCAATACCGGCTAATAAGCCTCCAGTCCCGGGTCCCCCAATAAACAGGGTGCATTGACGGCGAGAGATCGCCACGTGGAGCCTGTATCTTCTTGCTACTTCCCCTCGTGCGTGGGCGCAGAGGACGGGACTCGGAGGAGGAGGGGGAGGGCACAGGGCGAGGCCCCGGCCAGCCTCCTCTGTCCTTGCCGCGGCCGCGCCTCACCTCCCTGCCTGTCCTTCGCCGCCTCTGCTAGACTCGGCTAGTTAAGCGACAGGGAGAGGACAGCGCGGAAAGCCGGTGGGAGTTGGAGCTTGGAAGTCCGGAGAGCCCCGGCTAATTGCTGGTCCTAACAGGCACAATTAGCTGCCACAAGCCCTTTGAGATGGCCCGGGGCCTCTAGCAGGTAGCAGCCATCACCAGATAAAGCTGAGATGTGCTCCACTTAGAGCGACGCTCACAGACAGGAGTGTCACAGCCTGCCAATTACACTTTCCCCGTACACAGCCGCTTCCCAGAGCGAGGAAGGGGCCGGTATTAAAGGCACCTGGCTCGGGCTGCTCCCAGCCAGCCCAGGAAGCCCAGCTGCAGCCGGCTGGAAGGCGCTGGAAGGTAGTTAGGTGGCAGGGGGGGCAGAGGGGAGCCGTGCAAATTAAACCTTATTGTCCAGTCCATCAGACACTCCACTGCGTGGGCGTTTGCCACTTATACATTTTTCCCCTCCTTTGCTAACTTCCCGGCAAAACCACCATCCCGCGCCCCCCCCTTTTTGCCTTGAAGTGGCGGGGGAGGGGGGGCAAGCTCAGACAAAAATTGGACATTTCCCTGGAAGACGGAGACAGCCCGGTGCTGGGGAAAGAGCGCTTAACTAGGTGTCAGGACCCCCCTCCCCCACCCCCAGTTATATAGCCATGCGTGAAAGCCGCATGTCTCACAAAGAGCCAGTTCTGAGACGCCGGGGTTTGCCGGAAGCCACATTTCAAGGGCTACGTTGGTTGCACGTACGATAAAACCTCCACGAAGCACATAGCATGCACGAATTTGCGTAGACTACGTTGCTCGCTAATTCGTAAGCATAGATGCCGGCGTGATTGTGAGGTATGCGGTAAGAGGCACAAACACAACCCACGATTTTTAAGTCTCGGCAAACAAAAGGAAAGTCATGGAGTCGCCCCCCCTTCCCCCCCCATGAATGGGCAGGAGTCCAGGGCTGCCGAAATCTGGATGACGAGGACCCCACCCCCGCCCCCGCCCCCCGCCGACCAGGCCTGAACTAGGCAACGGCTTGGGAGCAACTAGAAGGCAGTGGACCGTACCTGGGAGACTACACAGGTGACCAGGTGACACATGCGTGAGACTGTTACCGACCGTGTCTCACCAGTTCGCACCTGACCCACGTGGAAAGAAACGTGACCTTCTGCCCTTTCCCCAGCACCATAACACTGGGGTCTCAGTTCACCTCCTCTGTCGGCCACGCCACCACCTTCTCCTCCCTGGTGGCCAGCTCTGTGTCTTGCACTCGGAAGATCTGGGGCGGGCGCGGTGGCTCACGCCTGTAAATCCAGCACTCTGGGAGGCCGAGGCGGGCGGATGGCTCGAGGGAAGGAGTTTGAAACCAGCCTGAGCAAGAGCGAGACCCCCGTCTCTACTAAAAATAGAAAGAAATTAGCTGGACAACTAAAAATATACAGAGAAAATTAGCCAGGCATTTGTGGCACATGCCTGTAATCCCAGCTACTCGGGAAGGCTGAGGCAGGAGGATCGCTTGAACCCAGGAGTTGGAGGTTGCTGTGAGCTAGGCTGACAACACCGCACTCTAGCCTGGGCAACAGAGTGAGACTCTGTCTCAAAAAAAAAAAAAAAAAAAAAATTCTGCACTGAGGCCTCACCTGCAAGAAACCACCTCCCACGTGGCCCTGGCTGACTTGCAGCCTGAGCTTCTGCTCTTGGAGGACGGAGGGAGGTAGTGAACCCGGGGTGGGGCGCGGGGGTGGTGGTGGTGGTGGCTGGGGGTGTCCAAAGTCAAGCCCAACACAGCGCAGGCCCTGTCTCCCACAGCTGTCATGACAGCAAGGACCAGGACCGGCAGGCAACCGTCCCCAGACACAGGCTGCATGGGACCAGATAGGGACACTCTCTAACAGCCGGGCTGTCCACGGGAGGAGCGGAGAGGTGACACCTTTGGGATGCCTAGGACTCCACTTCTGAGAGCTGTGACAAGCGGCTGGGCTGGATCAGGGCTTTGTCAGGTGAACCCTTCGGCCTCGTCCCAATCCCCACGATGTTTGTTATTTTTTCTGGCTCCTGCCCTAGAGGCACTGCGGTGGTGATCACAGGTGCTGTTTCCAAACACCCGAGGAGCTGCACACTTCCCCTGTATGTTCCCTCCTTCTGCAAGGAAAGCAAGCAGACAGAGGCGCAGAGCAGTGTAGAACTACCGTGTCTCCCCAAAAATAAGACCCACCCATAAAATAAGCCCTGGCAGGATGTCTAAGCGTGTGCGCCATAGAAGCCCCACCCCGAAAATAAGACCTAGCGACAGGTGTGGCTGCGCGGCGCGTCTGCACGACCCGTGCATGTCGTCATCGCGGAGCGGGAAAGAAGACGAGCAGCCCTTCTCATCCGCCCCGTCGTGACAGCTGCTGTCCCAGAGGTGACCGGAAAGGCGCGGGCAGCCCCACCCACAAGGGCGGCTCCCCCCGCCGGGTCCCGGCCACCCTGTGCGTGCTGCAAGCTGAGGCTTTGAGGGGAAAACGACACATCCCCTGAGAGTAAGCCCTGGGGTGTCTTCTTGAGGAGAAATGAATATAAGACCCTGTCTTATTTTCGGGGAAATACGGTAGAACTCGATTTGAACCTGGTGGTACAACATCAAGCCTGTTTCATGATACCTTCTCCATTCGTTGCCAGTCCAGGAAGCACTTTGCAAAACACACCTGCCCGGCCGGCTCGACACGCTGCGATGCTGCTAGATTTGGTCCAACAAGCCTGTGCACTCTGCGAGGCTTCCCCAGGAATTCTGGGCCCGGGCCTGGGGCTGGAGGGCTCCTGGCAGGAGCTACAGGGCCGGGGGCCCCTCACGTCTTCCCTAGCCCGGCTTGCTCCGATGCTCCCGTTCCACCTTCGGACACGCTGCCCGTGCCTTTCAGGGCTGCTCAAATTCCACTTCTCTTCCCCCGTCTCCGAGCCAGATCTAATCACAGGGCCATTTTCCCCTGTCTCCCGAGGCGGACGAAGAATAAAATTAGCCAAATGGATAAAAGCTTGTTGTGGGCATATGTAGAGCATTTCAAAGCCTATTTATCAAAAGACCGACCGCTGCATTTATGCCACGGAGGCTCCAAGCGCACGATGACTCCGTCATTTAATTTTTAAGCAAGAGAAGATAAAAAAAGAAAACAATTCAACGAGAGATTGCAAAGTTGCACAGCCCGCAACGGGAGAGAGGTTTGTGCTGCAGGTGGGCTCCGTGTACGGCCAAGTTCAAGGCCGTTCACCCTTTCAGGGTGCTCCCCTTCCCTGCTCGAGGGCCCGGTCCTTAGAAGGCAGCGTGATTCACCTGTGTTAGGTGTTGCTTCGTCTCCCAACACCTGAGCTCCTCGGAGCCTGGGCAGCTCTGCTGTGTCTTGTAGGACCTCCAGGATGTCCTCAGTAGGACGTTTTCAGTCTGACGGTGACCTTCCCAACTTGGCCTTAGCCGTGGCCGGCCACCCCAGACCAGCCGGACACGTATCCCACGGGGGTTGGGGATTTCCTTCGGATGGGAGCCCTGGACCCTGTATCCATCCTACGTATCCGTCCACCTCCCTTCCGCCCCATCAGCTGTTCGCACTCCCTGGACGCGGGAACCGACTCACACACACCCACCCTCTCGTGAGGCAGGTGAGCAAGGGTCCAAACGGTTACCTCCCCCCTCCCCGCCCCCGCCCAGCGCCGACTCAACAAGTCCCCGTGCTAAATCTGGAAGCAGGACCGAACGCTGGCCGGGCGCCAGGCGGAGAAGCACATCCGAGGAACGTGCGAGACGTGATTTCTGCCTCGTGGCAGCCCGAGAGCGACGCGGCCAGACTGGAGAGACTGCTGGCCACGGGGCCCGGGCTCCCCCCTTGCCGGCTTCAGGGAGTGACCGGCCGCAGACACCCACCCCCGCCCCCAACCCAACACCCACCAGTCCCCTCCTTTCGACAGGCCCCCATGCTGCAGCCAGCCGAGGTTGCCGACGCCATGCCTGGACACCAACGAGAGAGAGTCCCGCCGGCTTCCAAAATCCCGCTCCCGTAGGAGGCTGCCGACCGGAGACCGTCTGCATAGCTCCTCTTTTCCCTCTTATACAATGCGCGCTCCTCCCCGACGTCCTGGAATCCTTTGTCCCCAAAGGCGACGGCTCGCGTCTGTCCCGTGCGCGTTTATGAGCAAACAGACTGCTGCTAATTCTGTCTCGGACTCAGTCTTGCAGAACTGGCTCCCGGGAGCCGGCAGAGACAACGGGGCCGGCGGGGGCTCGGGGACGGGAGGAAATCGCGTGCAAATGTCCGGGTTCTCGGACATTTACAAGCTCTCCACCGGCGCTGGCCAACTTCGGAGGAAAGGGAATCCGTAGGAAGAGTATTAGACAATTTATCAAAGGTCGAGGAGGCTGGGGAATCGAGCCAGGAGCCGAAGGAAGCCGGGCTGCCCAGAACCCAGGCGAGGCTACACCAGGGGGAGAGCTCATTAGGGACCTTTCGCCGGAGCTCTGCCTGGGCGTGTCTGAGTCTCACCGCCTCATTCTCGGTGCCAGTGAGCAGGGAAGGGCATAGCTGCATCCCCCCGGGTGTAGACTCACATCAGGGCGTCTCCCCCGAGTCAAAATAAAGTACTCAGAGGCTGGGGAGCCAGGGCACGACAGGAGTGGACCAAACCCCGTGCGGCCGGAACGTGGGATGGGAAAGGACACACGCAGAATCCCCCCCACCGGAGATTTCGGCCGACGCCAGGGAGCCAAGGTCTTCGAAGAGCGGCTTCGGGGGTTTGGACCTGCCCCTCGGGGCGATGGGATCTCAGTGGGGATCCCCCTGCTTGGAAGCATTGGCAGGTGGACCAGAGGGGAGGACGGCTCCAGACCAGAGAACCCGCCTGGTGCAAAGTGTCCCACCAGAGTGAGCCGGCGGAGGGACACCAGGGGGCCAGGCCGGTGCGGTGACGGTGGGGCCGGAGAGATGTTGAGGGTCTGGGAGGAGTTTAGGGGTCGGAGTGAAGTACCGCGTTTCCCCCAAAATAAGACAGGTTCTTCTATTTATTTTTCCTCAAGAAGACACCCTAGGGCTTATTTTCAGGGCATGTGTTATTTTTTTTTTTTTTAAGTACGGTACAACCATCTACATTGATTCAAATAGAGTTCGATCGTCTTCTTCTGGAACATCATCCTCACTCTCCAGACCCCGAATCCCATCCTGAACGTCTCGCGACTCTGTTTCCTTTAGAACCGTCGGCCCCGGTCTCTCCTGTGGAGCCACAGAGCTCTCACGGGGCGGATGAGAAGGGCCGCTCGTGTTCTCTCCCGCTCCGCGACGACGACACGCACGGGTCGTGCAGACGCGCTGCGCAGCCACGCCCGTCGCTAGGGCTGATTTTCGGGGTGGGGCTGCTATTTTGCACATGCTTAGACGTCCTGCCGGGGCTTATTCGATGGGTTGGTCTTGTTTTTCGGGGAAACACCCCGGTAGAAGAAAGGTTCTAGAATTTTGACCCCGTCGCCACTGGTGTGCTCCACAGGGCGGACGTTGGCACACCCCAGGGGCACAGGGACTCCTGGAGGGTGACGGCTTGGGGACGAGGGAAGGGGATAAAGACGGGGACCGCCGAGAGACATCTGGGGGTCCACTTCCAAGAGGCTCAGGAGAGAGGGCAGGGCCGCAGGGTCAGCAGCCAGGGTTCCAGGCGAGGACAAGCTCCCAGACGACACACGTGTTCGGTGAAGCAGCACGCGTGGAACCCATCCTTTGCACCCAGCCGCAGGGAGCGTGTGGCCCAAGCAACGCCGGCAAAGGGAAGCGGGACAGGGCACGGGGGACTGGAGCCGGAGCACCGTGCATTTAGGAGGGAGAAACAGGAGCAGCCCGGCTCTCAGCTCTCTCGCCTGAGAAACCTGACTGACGGCAAAGGTAACAGGTGCAAGAGCACGGCAGGTGCAGGCAGCTGGGGGGGGGGGGACCCAGAAAGGACTCTTTTGTCCAGGTGAGTGAGGAGGACGCTTAACCCTCGGCGGGAGAGAAGCCGGAATAAGAGGGCAGCCTAAATTCACTTCATGCGTGTACGTGCCAGCGGCATTGACGAGGGTTTCGTGTGTGCTTTTGTCCTCTAAAAAAAAAAAGCCCATTGGGTGGCAGCTGTTATTGTCTCCATTTCCCAGTTGGGGACAGGGGACACAGGGAAGCCGGGAGCCACCCCCAGGTTACCTGCGGCACCCGACAGTCTGGCTGGGGATGGTGTTTAGTTCAAACACCGCAGCGCTGAACACGGCCCGCCGGGAATCAAGCAGCCGGAGATAGGGCAGGAAGGAGGGTCTCGGAGGAGGAGCCCCCCCGAGCGCTGGGGCCCAGGGCACGGCTGTGCTAGCGGGGCTCCCTCTGGACCTGGACTGGGGGAGGGTAGGGGCATCCCCCCGTCTTCCTCTGACGCAGGAGGGGGGACACAAGGATGGACTTCGGTGCAGGCAGAGGGGGCGGGCGGCTTTGGTCACATGCCGAGCAGGAAGGGCCCGGGGAGAAGACAGGCGGTGGCTCGGGGCTGCCGGCGGACAGAGTCCGGGAGCCGGCCGGCCACCAGGAGGATCCAGGGAGACTCGAGGCCATTTAGAGGCTCCAGCCTGGCTGGCTGAGCACGCACTGAGGGTGACCTTTCAGATCTTGCCTCCCAGAGCCCGGAACTGTGTCAGCGTGCTGCTCCATCCTCCTTCCTTTTCCGGGACGTGCCGGGGTGGGACCGCCGGGTTCAGAAGACACAGCCCAGGGTGCAGCTCAGAGCGACCGGGATCCTGCAGACCCGAGGCTGGGGGCCGTGGGGGACAGAGAGAGAGAGAGAGAGAGAGAGAGAGAGAGAGAGAGAGCAGGACTGTGCCGGTGGGGGCAGAGGCTGCGGGTCGTGCCTGCTGCATGCACTTTTCCCCCGGGGAGGCCAAGGGAGGCACGTATCCGATCATTGACGGAAGAGGAACTTCATTCTGGGTTGTTTTTCCTTTTCCGTTTTGTGAGATTCTTGGTCGGCCGGTGGACGCAGCTAGCTCACCTGCCCCCAGGTACGTCTGTGTCCTCTTCGCGGTGGGACTTCCCGGGTGCCTCGTGTATCCGAGGTTCTCGGCACGGGAGCGTCCGCCGCCGAGAGCACCGCGACCGGCGCCTGCCCGGGGAGGGGGGTCCCTGCTGCCGGCAGCCGCACCCCACGCCGCGGCCCTGATTCAGCCCACCTGTCCCCCTGCCGTCCTGCAGCGCGACTTGCTATTTCTGAACGCCAGGGAAGGAAGGAGACCATAAAACCGTGCACAGGTGCTAGGAGTCTGTGCAGAGCGGGCAGACCCAGCTGTACTTTGGATTTTTTGTTTTTTTCTTTTTGCCTGCTTAAAAAAAAATATTTCTCATTGTTTCGAGTTTGATGAGAATGTGTTTTCCCGTTAATTTTTTTTAAGCCCAAATCGGATCCATATGTCTTCCGGTTTGCGTCTTCGAGGAACGTTCTCGCCGCCCGAACGGAGCGTCTTCTCATGTCCGGGGAACCTCTCCCCACGCACGATCCCTTACCCCGACCCCGCGTCAGAGGGAAAAGGCGAGGCTCTTCCGGGAGGCGCTCGAGATCCCCGAGTCTTGGAAACGGAAAAATGAATCCGAGCAGCTGTCTTTGATTCTCCCCAGAAAACGACTCTCTTTCCCCGGGCGAGATAGCTCTGGGCATTTTCAGTTTGGCTTTGGGGAGGGTGTCTTACGTCTTCCCATCCTGAGCACCATCAAAGGCGGAGGTCAAACCTGGGGGACTTGCAGGTAGCCCCCGCGTGGGACGGAGTGGAGGTCGGGAGGAGTCTGCTCTCCTAGGCAGCGCTGCTCTGCGTGGTGCCCCTGGCTCCATGTGACTCCGTGGCTCTGTGGTGGCCGTGGCTCCTCGTGGCTCCGTGAGGCTCCGTGGCTCTGTGGTGCCCGTGGCTCCTCGTGATTCCATGTGGCTCCGTGGTGGCTCCTCCCCCCCCCCCCGTGGCTCTGTGTGGCTCCGTGGTGGCCGTGGTTCCATGGCCCCGTGGCCCTGTGGCTCCGTGTCACCCCTCTTGCGTCTGCGAGAGCCGGTTGCAGAGGCCAGCCTGCATCTTACCCAGACTTGTGCAGTATCTGAGTAGCTCTTTCCTTCTGGCTCCTGGGAGAGGGTCTGGCACCACTCAAGGCCGGAGGGCTGGCGCCTCTCCCCAACCAGGTTCCCCTTGGCCAGGCCACTCACGGAGACGGAGTGCCACCTCCACCTTCAGCCGGCCACAAACCCACACCTGGGGACTCCAAAACGAGCCTCCGCTATTTCCCTCCTTCACTGCACCACCCTCTCGCCGCTGCTTGGATGCAGACAGACAGACAGACAGACAAACTCCTTGAAAACTTCCAAACCACACAGGGTGGACTTTAGAAGTCACTCCGAGTATCCTTTGAAGAGCTGTTTTTTGGGGTTTTCTTTTTTGTTGTTGTTCTTAGGTTTAACCTTCTGAGAACCTCAATTTCTTTATGCGTGGAGTCTGGAGGACACTATCCAGCTCAGTGCCGTGGGGAGGGGTGGTTTTGGGAAACGCTCTCTTAAAGAGGCCATAAAGAGCTGCGGGCAGTTTTATAATCTCCCGCCCGCCCTGGAGGACTTCCCGGGGGCGGGGGGGGGGGGGGGGAGGCGGACGAGCTCTCCCTGCGCCCCACCCTGCACCCCGCCACGCACGTGCACACACACACACACACGCACACACGCACACACATGCACACACACTCTGGAACCACAAGGAGAAGCCGGGAGGGAGGAGAGCACGCGCGAGCTTTTGCAGGATCCCGGAGCGGCTGCAAGGTTTCCAAGCGGGATGAGCGGGTTCCAGGACGTCCCCCCTCTCCACCACCACCACCCTCCCCCTTTCCCTGCTCCCCGGTGGCGTCAGCCTCTCCATTTGGTTGCTTGCATTTGGGAGCCGTCCAAGCCGCGGCGCCTGATTCTCCAGACGGTCTGCAACCTCCGCTGTGGTGTGATGTGCTATGCTCCTTGTCGACGGCGCTCTCTCCGCACGCGCTCGAGGCCTCCAGGTTGCCAGAATCTGGTCCAGAGGGGGCAAGGGGCCTTACGGCGGTCTGGCGTCGGCCTTACGGTTCCCGGCGGCCCGCCGGCCGGCCGGGCGGCAGCCCCGGAGCCAGGTAGGGAACCCGAGGTGGGGAGAAAAAGTCCCCGCCGAGCAGGAGCGAACCAATGCCACCGCATATGGCTGGTCCCTCTTCCCCTTCTCCCTCCGCCGCGCCAGGAAGAAGCGTAGGACCGATTTGCGCACAAATTGGTCACATTTTCACACATAGCTCCAATTATCTAAAAGAGGTTTAACATTATATTTATATTGATAAGCTTAACAATGTTGAACTGCGACTCTCAGCTGATCTGTTACAATTCACATCCAAAGAGACCAGAAGGAATAATTGGAGCGCCTCCAGAGAGAGAGAGAGAGACTCAGCCTTGAGAGAGATGAAAACTGCTGCACAAGGTCTCAGTTTTGCTAAAATTGCCACATAAATTCCGAAGGAGGGATGGCCAAGAAGATCCCGACAGTCGCAAATCGTCTCCTGAAGACTCTCGGGGAAGCAACCGGGGGCTGCAGAGCCCGAGGACGGGGCCACCTCAGAGGCCCCACAGGGGAAAACTTAATGTGTCGCAACAACAATGGACCGGGCACGCAGAGAGACAATGGATAGCAAAAAACAAACAAACAAACAAACAAAAAAAACCCAACAAGATATTTCAGTTTACTGCGCTTCTCGGCAAAATAATAGAGACCCAGGTCGGCGGTTTGACAACAAACCGTTTCGAGATATCTTTGGGCTCCTGATGCACCTGTCGTTTCGAGCACTTTAGCCATGGACGACAGGGTTCATTGCATCCAGCTATTTTGCCCTCTTGCAAATTGTCCTCGGTGGCCTGGGGTGGCTCCTGTCCTGCCCCCCCGCCCCCCCGTCCGCCCCGCGCCTGGGCGGAGCGCCGGCTTAAAGAGCGGGAAGGGAGGCGGATTGGGAGACGGCCCCGTGTGCAGTGGAGGCTGCGCCTCCATCGGGATCCACGGCGGAAAGGGGCTGGCAAATTTAGGGTCAGAGGAACAGGCGCTGCGGACTACTAGGATTGACTATAGGGCTGATTCTGCTAATCGTGTGTCCTGTGCTAACACCCCACCCCCTCACCCAAAACACTGCATCGTTTGCTGCACAGCGGGGGGGTGACTTGAGGATAGCCCGGCCGGTGCGTGTCACATCTACGCCGGCATCCCGGCATCCAACAAGGGCCAACAAGGGTCTGTCCCGGACACAGCCCGCGCCGGCCACCGCCTCGGTGAGCACACAGACCAGACCCAGGGGGCCAAGCCAAGCCGCCCCTCTCCGGGCCACCTGTGCATCTGAGAAGACCCAGGTGGCGGATCCGTGTGCACGGGGCTTCCCACGGCCGACGCCCCGACCACAGACTCACGGAGGCAAGACAGGCGACGGGGTCGGCCCCGTC
>VSMD01124227.1:0-17927 GCA_008750895.1 Mirza zaza
CGAGACCCCATCTCTACTATAAATAGAAAGAAATTAATTGGCCAACTAATATATATAGAAAAAAAATTAGCCGGGCATGGTGGCACATGCCTGTAGTCCCAGATACTTGGGAGGCTGAGGCAGCAGGATTGCTTGAGCCCAGGAGTTTGAGGTTGCTGTGAGCTAGGCTGATGCCACAGCACTCACTCTAGCCTGGGCAATAAAGTGAGACTCTGTCTCAAAAAAAAAAAAAAAATTAAAGTTTTTAAAAATATATAAATCAATAAAAGCCTTCTGATACATGAACATGGGAGAACACGTCATACAGAGAAGCGTGCGAACCTCTGTCCTGCTACTCTAAGCAGATGCCACCTTCTGCCTCCAGAAAGCTACAATTATGCATTGAGGAGAATGTTGCCTGTTTGATTTTTTATTTTTCCCTTGGCTACCTGTGCATAAATAATAAACATGTGCTGTATATGTTTTATTCCCCACCCCATATGATAATGGAGTGATAGAATAGCCAATCATCTCCAGACCCAAGCAAATGTAAGCTCTTACCTCCTTTCATTCTCGGCCCCTGGCCAGGCAGGGACTCTGTGGTCCCTTTGCTCCTTCGCCATTGCAGGAGTATGATGGTGAACTCTCTCCTGTCTGCACATATATGGGCCATAGCAGGAAATAACAACAATCTGCCCCAACACCTAGAGCTAAGGATTTCTTGCCACAAAGTGACAGCACTCTAGTGACAGTTCAGGCCAAGTCCATAGATGCAGGAGAGAAGTAGTTTTGCTGGCTGCTAGAAGGAATATTTGTGCAGTTTTGTCTAACAAGCATCATCCTAACAGCAATCTGATTTTCAATTTTTAACACCTTTGTTTATATATATAATTTATGTACAGTAAATTTTGTGTGTAAACTGTACATTTAATAACTTTTGACATACATGTGTACTCGTGAAACCATCACCACAATTGAGGTCCTAAACGTGTTCATTACCCCTCCAAGAGATCCCTCTGCAATTCCTTCTCTCACGGCCCTCCTGATATTCCCCATTCAAAGCAACTGCTGACCTGCTGTCTCTGTAGATTGGTTTGCATTTTCTAGAACTTTACATAAATGGAGTCATACAATATGTACTCATTTTTGTCTGGATTCTTTCAGCATAATTATTTTAAGATTTATCCATTTTTTTTTTACTCCCCCCACCCCCCAAAGCCCAGAGGATTTATCCATTTTTTGCATGTTTCAATAGTTCATTCCCTTATATTGCTCAATAGTATTTCATTGTATGTATATATGAGGTCTGTCTGGAAAGCATACAGCCAAGTAATAAGAAAAATAGAGTCATTTATTGAAGACGATACAAGAAACACTGTGCATAGGACAATGACACCTCAGTCCCCTTCAAAATAGGCACTTTGGGACCTCACACCGTTCTCCCACCACCCCTTAACCTAATCTGTACACGTTCAACATTCTCAGGTGTTCTACTTGTTGCAGGCCTTCCGGAATGTGGATCACTTTTGACAGATTCCTCTCTGAAGTGTTTGTGCCACATTTTTATTTGCATTGCACTCATTGCATCGTCCATGAAAGCCTTCTGAATTTTCTGAATAGTTTCCACTTGGGAATGTTCAAGCTTAAGGCAAAATTTGATGCAAACATCCTGCTCTGCTCACTCATTCACTTTGAATGCGACGGCCAGCCACACAATTCACGTGCTCACTCGACGGCATCTAGCCCCAGTGACTAGAACAGTGGAGGCGCCACTGTTCACGCATGCGCATCCCGGTCCACTCGCCTTGGCTGCCATGTGGCATCAACGTCTTGCTGACCATTCTCGTTATATTAACAGTGGCTGGATGCTTTCTAGACAGACCACATATCGCAAATTGTTTATCCATTTGCCTGTGGGTGGACATTGGGTTGTTCCTAGTTTTTGTTTATTAAAAATAAAGCCGCTATGAATATTCTGCTACAAGTCTTTGATATGTACCTTCATTTCTCTTTGGCAAGCATCTAGGAGAGGAATGGCTGGGTCATACAGTAGATATATTTTTAACTTTTTAAGAAACTGCCAAACTGTTTTCCCAAAGTATACCATTTTACATTCCCACCAGCAACCTAGGAAAGTACCATTTTCTCCATATCCTCACCAACGCATGATATGATCAGTCTTTTAAATTTTAGTTGTGATAATATAGGTGTGCTATGGTATCTCATTGCAGTTTTAATTTGAATTTCCCTAATGACTATTGATGTTGAGTATCTCTTTGCATGCTTATTTGCTATCCGTGTATCTTCTTTGGTGAAGGGTCTATTCAAATCTTTAGCCCACTTTTTACTGGACTGTTTTCTTATTATTGAGCTTTGAAATTTCTTTATATATTCTGGATAAAAGTCCTTTATCGGATATTTAATTTGCAAATATACGTTCCCAGAGTGTGGCTTGTCTTTTCGTTCTCTTTATGTCTTTCCAAGAGAGGGCCTTTCCTCCCGATGCTCTGCTCTGCCATCTCCAGCATCTAGCTCACTCTCCGCTCCAATTCTGGACCCCAAGGCACCTCTGGGCCCTGCCCGGGTTCCCCTCTCTGCACCGCACGCAGCCGGAACACTCTGGGGGCGGTAAGCAGTGCAATCACTGGGCTCATCTCTGTTATTTCCCTTCTCTCAGGCATCGCTGTCCTTTTTGAGACAGAGTCTGGCTCTGTCACCTGCCTCAGCCTCCCGAGGAGCCGTGACTACAGGCGCGCACCACCAGGCCGGGCTAATGTTTTGTTATCATTTGTAGTTGCTTGGCTATAATTTTTTCTTTTTTTTTCTTTATTTTCTTTTTTAGTAGAGACGGGGCTGTCACTCCTGCTCAGGCTGGTCTTGAACTCCTGACCTCCAGGGATCCTCCCACCTCGGCCTCTCAGAGTGATTTCACTACCCTACATTAGCGGATTTGCAGTGGCTTGAAAACCCGTCTCGCGTTTCGTCTGGATTTTTCGGTTGTTTCAGGTGGGAAGTTAAATCCAGCCCTTGCTGCTCCAGCCTGAGTGGAAACGAAAGTCCTACGCCAGAGACAATGTGTCATCCTGAAGCGTGGGCAGAGTGGAAGACACGTCACCTTGGCAACAGGAGGGCGCGGGCGCGCGAGGCGGCGAGCACGGCGAGGCGCGAGGCCGGTCCTGCAAGCGCTGGGAGCGCAGAGCGGACTCAGCTCACGCAAACGAGCTGTCGTCAGGCTGCACGGCGCGCTCTGGAACGGAAGCGGCCCGGCAGGAGCGGCCGTGCCTTCCCGCCAGCCCCGCGGGCTCGCTCTCTGGCGCCTCCTACTGGCGGAATTTACCAGGAGCCGCCGGCGGCACGGAAAGAAGCTTTCAGGGGTCTCAGCGTTGGCGTCACAGAACGGGGCGTAGACGGGTGGGCTTCGAGCTGACGGACGATAACTTAGCTTATCCACCCCTTTGGCTACTGGGCAGCCACACACACCCTTCTACACATATTAGAACTCTCATAAAACAGGAAACACGTCTCTAACAAGATGTTACTATGCATCATACGAAGGAAGATATTTTCACCTTTTCCTCAAAATGAGATGCAAAGTCCAACATTCATTGGCTCCATCTCTGGAAGGCAGTCACACTATCCATCTCTCAGCTATGTTAGTTATTCCTGAAATTTGGTACAGTGTCCTCAGAATATTCTGCTCCCTAATGACTAAAGTGTGAAGTTAGCCTCCAACTAATTTCTATAAAATATTAAAGGGGACCAAGCATGGTGGCTCACGCCTATCATCCTAGCACTTTGGGAGGCAGAGGTGAGATGATCTCTTGAGTCCCGGAGTTTGAGAACAGCCTGGGAAACATAGTGAAATCCTATCTCTACGAAAAAATATATAAAAATTAGCCAGATGAAGTGGTGTGTGCCTGTAGTTCGAGCTATTCGGGAGGCTGAGGCAGGAGGATTGCTTGAGTCCAGGAGTTTGAGATTGTTGTGAGCTATGATCATGCCACTCTCCTCTAGCCCAGGCAACAGAGCCAGACTGTCTCAAAAAAAAAAAAAGAATATATATATACCATACATATACATGCCCATGCACATACACATATAAAACAAGGCAGAAAATATGCATAGCTGCTATAGTTCTCATTTCTGTAACCAGTGACAAAGTTATAATTCCTTCTCCCATTACCTATTTCATCTATTTTTTTGCCCTTAGACAAACCCTCGGCTGGTCACAATTCTTTGCCTGGTGGGGTGACCCAAATCTTTATTCCTGAAAGGTATAAATTCTCAGTAGTTCTTTCTTCCTTTTCTTTCTTTCTTTCCTTTCTTTCTTTCCTTCCTTCTTTCCTTCCTTTTTTTCTTATTTTCTTCTTCTTCTTTGTTGTTGTTACTATTGTTGTTATTTGTTGTTACTGTAGGTTTGAGTTGCCTGTTTGTTTAATGGCATTGGTAGACCAACATGGATGTTTGGTAGTCTTAGCTTCCAACTCAATGGAAACATTTCTCCCCTGAAAACCAAAACCTCCAAACCAGCAGAGCTCAAAACAGCAGAGCAGCAGAGCTGCTGCATCCTGTAAGATAGAATCCCATGCTTTCAGGGTGTATCTCCTAACTGACAGCCTAGCAGAGTCTTCAGGAGGCCATGCCACTATCCTAATAAGCCAGCAGCTTCTGGGTGATGGCACCTGTGGTAAAACAAGTGAACTCAAGTGGGTACACGCTCACTGCTGTATTTCTTTTGCTGTGAAATGAGTTTCTGGATTAGAAGCAGTAGGATGTAGAGTGTGAGGTCACATGATGGTGAATATGGCTCGAACGCTATGGTCAAGGAAGGCAGATCAATATTGAGAACGTGTGTCCATCCCAAAGACGACAAATCCCTTTCCCTGCATGCTGGAAAGGGTCCGGCATAATCACCTTGCCACCACGTGGCTCACTGCTCTGCAAGGAAGTGGCGCCGGATCGGGGCTCAGTGGCATGTGTGTGGCTGCCCGGGAGGCACCCAGCTGGGTCCTCAGTGCCTGGGGGAAGTCTGTGTGGTGAATCCAGAACAAATCTGTGTTTATTCTCTGCTTAAAGATTCAGCTATGTTAGATTGAGCACAAAGCAAGGACCCTATCCCCTACAGCCACCCTGCCAAAAAACAGTCAAGACATTCGCAGTTTCTAGTCTGCCTCCCCATCAGCACTGGACTTGTTAAAAAGCTGTTTATTTAGTGAACGCGCCGGTAGCAAGCCAGTCAGAGCCAGCCAGCAGTCCGGGGTTGTGAAGGTATTCCCTAGGTTGCCTGACGTTAAATGGCTATGCTGAGTCCTTCGGGAAAGAACGTGGTGAATGGGAAACCCGCATTTCCTCCGCTGCACGTCCCTTCCTTTTTAAGGCTGTGGCAAAAATTTCCATTCAAGGGTTAAACTCATCCATAGAAAATTAAGCCATTTCTTGCTACACTAAAACATAAGAACAGCAGTCACGTGACAATGCCGGGTCTCCAACGTGGCTGGTCTGGGCAGCGTTGCGGAGCAGCTTTACAGACAAGCTTATTGTGACCCGATTTGTTTCCCAGGCAGTTGTTCCAGAAGAGGTAGTTTACTGACAGAAGGAAATTGAAGGCAGAGTACTGATTGCACAATCAAATCCAAGAGGCTGCTGAACTGAGTAAAATGTTGTGTAAATCCTGAACTCACTCTAGAGAAAAAAAATTAAGTCACAGGGAGGAAGAGGGATTAACTCAGCATGAAACACAAGGTGACTCCTACTTGCCTCTCCCTGTCTAACAGTGACCTAGTGTGCTAGGCTTAGTAAGTCCGTCTCCATCCAGCTCACATGAGGTCCCAGGAGCAGAGTCCTATTGGCAGTCTTGGTAAAACAGTGATCTTTGGGTTAGCATACACATCCTTTAGCTGTCATTGTTTTTTAACTCTTGGGAAACCTTAAGAGATATTGTCAATTGTATTTTGTGCCCTTTTGTATGGTCAGTGAGCTGTATAGGGTGCTGATGCTTGCCCCTCAGGCCCTTTTCTCTAACGCTGCAACAGGAAATTGAGTTTAAAAGCAGGTCTGTCTTGCAGGCTTGTGATTATATTGATCCTCCTGCCCAAATGGATTTTTGAATTAAGTTTATAAGAAAATGACATTACATATGCACTCTTTGAGGAACTTGAGTCCCCTCAAGGATACTGATCTTTCTCCTTATACTTTCAATGTCACAATTAATCATTAATTTCAAGGAACAAAAGGTATGAAAGGTCTCTGAAAGTGAGATGAATTTGGTAGTCATTTGGAACAATTATAAAACCTTCTTAAGCAATTGAGTCATTTCTCTTTTTAAGGGCAAAGTATTAAATTGGGTGGAAATCCAAACTCTGCATCAAGTTGTGGCCTCAAAAAGAAGGATCTCGGCCAGGTGTGGTGGCTCATGCCTGTAATCCTAGCATTCCGGGAGGCGGAGGTGGGAGGATTGCTTGAGGCCAGGAATTCAAGACCAGTCTGAGGCAAGAGCAAGACCCCCACCTTTACCAAAAATAGAAAAAATTAGCCGGGCATGGTGGCACATGCCTGTAGTCCCAGCTACTCGGGAGGCTGAGGCAAGAGGATCCCTTCAGCCCAGGAGTTTGCGGTTGCTGTGAGCTACAATGACACTACTGCACTCTACTCTGGGGCAACAGAGTGAGACTCTGTGAATCAATCAATCAATAAATAAAATAAACATTAAAAAAAAAAAGGCAAGAAGGATTTTGAAATATACCCTCCCCCGATTTAGCCAGGGAAGGAAAGAACATGACGGGATCCAATCAGGACTAGAACCTCCCATTTTTATATGGAACCTAAATAAAGGTTAAAAGTCCACTCTATTTTGTCTGACAGAGTCATGATGAGTACGACAGGAGAACAACTGTAAGGCCCGTAAAGCATCAGACTATAACCTGTGACGGCACTCAGAGAGCTGGAACTGCGTTTTCTCTGGCCCAAGTAAGCACCATGGATGGAAGGACTTATGTGAAAGACCATCTGTTTGGTTCTCCTCCAGGTAAACATCCCCACATGACCACACCTGCCACTGAAGCAGACCCATAGTGCCAGGCATATGACCTTCCTGGAAGAATAGAAAGTTCATCTATTTCTAAGTCAATACTTTTACAGTCTTTTGTTCCAGGACCTTTAGGCTTTTACACAGAAAGGCTTGCTGACATTTGGGTAGATTTGACGTCTATAAAGGACGATGTGTGTCACTCACATCCTCTGCTTCCAACTTCATAAACAGTACCCGAGACAGAAAGTTAAATAATTTTCTGGAAGCCAAGCAGCTAATATCAACCAACAGGGACTGACTTTGGGCCATTCTGCTTCCTTTCGTCTCCGGAGGCACATTACGGGGATGTTTATATTCCGGCACAACTACGCTGCATACACCCTGGTATGAGGAAATGAACAAGCATGGGACTTAGTTTTTCCTCCTATGAATTTGGCATTCATTTAGTATTTAGGGTCCCATATATACTCTCTCATTTAGTGTTTGATAATACTGTGTCTTTATTTTTTGGTATTCAGCACCGATAATGAATACAGTAGCACACAATAACTGAGCACTGTAATTCTCTGATGAAATTCTAATTTAATCAGCCGGATACAAACTCTCCCCAGGGTTGAAATATTGAAGCTATAGTCACTCCTTTCCCTAGGTATTTTGTTGTCACAGGTGCACTGCTCTCCTGACTTGCTCTGGCCCTGGAGGAAACACAGGCCTACCACAACAAATCTGCCCCGTCGGCCCCTCATTGCAAACCTGAGATCACAGGTTCAGACTGAGGAGAACTTCCACGGCTGGGCTCTCAGAGTCAACGCGTCTGTGCTTCCTCAGCTGTCTCAGGACTTGGCCCTCTCACCAAAATGGTGTGGTCCAAGGAACGCCCACCACAGAAGCCTTGGGAGGTGGCTGTTGGTTGAAACAGATTCTTGAACCCCCATCAGCCTTCCTGAATTAAAGTCTCCAGCGCTGGGTTTGGGAATCTAGTGTCGCTCACTCTCTCCCGAGAGTGTGTGCCAGAGGAAAGTAAAACGGTCACGTTCAAATTGGTTCACTAGTCCCTGGTTGTAAACTCTGAGTCCTTTAAACATAAGTGTAAGGGAGCCATTAATTGTGAGCAAAATCTGGTCCAGGTGCTATGTGGAAATAACCCAAGGTTCTCTCCTGGGAGGAGAGTTAGTGGATTCTTAGTACAGGGCTTCATGGCCCAATTTCCAGAGTTCAAAGGTAATTTCCAGCAACCTCCGGTTTCTACCCATGTTTCTATATATCGAGACTGCTCTAGGTCTGCCCTCTAGAAAAGTAGGGTATATCTACTTTCACCCCCTAAAGCGTTATAGACATTCCATGTATCTCGACTGCACATTGTCTTTTCTTCCCCGGGAACCTTGAAAGGCAAAGAGCCACACAACAGACATGCAGTGAATTTTGTGAGAACCAAGCGAAAAAGAAAATGAGCAGCAGCAGCCAACATTACACTCTGCTCATATTTGGAATTCCTTTAGCCATCCTACATTTCTTTTTAACCCTGAGGATGTGGCCTAGAACTGTCTTTATGGTTGCATGAAATGCTGGTTATACCTATTCCAGATTTATTACAGCAAGACTAGATCCAAACCATCACTGCTACAGAGCATGAATGAAAATGTCCACTGAGACATGCCAGAGCACATTTCAAACCAGAAATCGCCTTGATAGAAGCTCATCAGTGCATGTCTAAAGCAGAATTGAGAGCATCTCTAGAGAAAAGTAAATGGTTAAGTTCTCAAACCAGAAGCAGAGATCGTTGAAACCATCACATTGTTGGCGCTCAGAACAGGGAAGCACACCAATGACCCAAATCAGGCTCTCATGCATGAGACTATGAATTTGGTCAATTTATTCTACTTTGTATTCCTTGCTGTTCTACAGAACCTGTGATGAAATTTAAATTGACTGATAAATTCCTTAATAGAATTTAAATAAGTGTCCCAAGATGTGTTTTCTTCTGGATCAGATATAAGAATGTGCTGAAATAGGAAATCAGCTTCACAACAGGAAATGCACTTCAAAGAAATGTGACTCACAAACTTTTTTAAATGAACTCCATTTGGGGAGATGGTTCCCCACAGCTTGCCCACCTCATCCATTCCAACTTTCCCATGGGAAGAAAAGGCTTGACAACAAAGAATTAGAGAGGAACAAATCAATCTAGGTAGTAATTATGCAGCAATTACACAACAATGACCAAAAGAAAACTATGACAGTAATTTTACAAATACATTATTTAAAGCAAAAATATCAGCACTTCACGATCATAGCCAACTTAAGTTATGTCTGATAAGTAGGGTGATGACATAATTTATCACTCATACCATAACACTTCTGAGAGTATAAGGTAGTGCTGTTAATAATTTTGCCAGGATAGCAGGCACAGCCTGCAAGCGGCCCAGAAGGCCAAGGAGGCCCAGGACATATGGTCGCCCAAGCAATAATTCACAAACAACATATCCTTCAAGAAAGTGTGGGAATTCCAAGCACCTAGATGTGCACTTGCTCAATAAGGACCCTGCAGCATTATTGGCAGTAATACACCAAAAGCAAGTTCTCAGTATCCTCTAGCAATATGCTAATTCTAGTGCACAAGCACTCCTGACAGCGGGGCCTTCATGCACCTCAGAGATTTAGATCCGCCTGACTTCAGTCCGTGAGGGTTCACCTCACCACTCATGTCATTCCATTCAAATATTTCTTAATTTGTTTTATGAAGTTAGTTTTGATTCCAAGATTTCTTTACTAGTATTATTTGGTTTTCAACATACATTTAAACTATTCTTCTGTTATTTCTTTTTTACTTATTTTTTAATTGACAAATAAAATTTTATATATGTATCATGTACAACCTGATGTTTTGAAATATGTTTACATTGTGGAATGTCTCAATCCATCTAATGAACATATGCATTACCTCACGTACTATTTCTTTGTGGTGAGAACACTTCAAATCTACTCTCAGTGATTTTTCAGTAAACAATATATTCTTCTTTACTATAGTCACTATGATGTATAGTAGATGTATAGTCACTATGATGTATAGTAGATCTCTTGAACTTATTCCTCGTACGTACTTGAAATTTTGTGTCCGTTTACCGACATATCCCCAATTGCTCCACCTCCTGCCTCTGGTCACTACCATAACTTAACACAGTGCCCTTCAAGTTCACCCCTGTTTTCACAATTGACAGGACTTCCTTCCTTTTTAAGGCTGAATAGTATTCCATTGTGTATATACACCCCACTTTCTTTATCCATTCCTCTCTTAATGGACACTTAGGTTGATTCCATATCTTAGCTATAATGAACAGTGCTGCAATGACCATGACGAGCATCCACATATCTCTTCAACTACTGGATACTTCATATTCTTTGAATGTACCAGTAGTGGGATTGCTGGATCATCAGGTAGTTGTATTTTTAATTTTTTGAGGAGCCTCCATACCATTTTCTATATGGCCATCTTTTGTTATTGATTTCTAATTTTATTGACAACTGTAGTCAGAAAACACAGTCTTGATATGATATTGCTTCTGGAACTTTTTGAGGCATCTTATGTGGCCTAGTGTGATTTTCTTTTAATATTTAGTTTTTGCTCAAAATGAGAGCATTTTTTGCCCCTACTTTTACTTCCTCATGGTACCCATGTTGCCACTTCCGTGTCTGTGGGTGCTGGTGACCTGAAACCACCAGCTCCATCAGTTTCCAAGGTTACACATGCAGTTACCAGGTTCCTGATGTGTAAATTGGAGACGCGGAGAGTCCCAGGCGAGCACTCCTCATGCCCTCCACAGCCTTGGTGTGCGGCTCTTCCTCCTCCTCCCACTCCTCCTGCTCCTCCCTCTGCGTCTCTCAGAGTCACACCAGGGGATGTTCCTGACCTGCGCCACAGCGGCAGCCCCCAGCCAGCCTCCCCACCCTGAAGCCGGCCTTCTGTCCCTGAGGGGCTCCTCCAGGCACTGCCTCCAAGGTCTGCAGCCTCCCTGCAAGGAGTCTGCTCACCAGCTGCACAGGGAGGGACGCTGTCTTCATGGACTGCACCGAATGACAGTGACTCTAGACACCACACTTATTCAGTAACTTACGGTACAGTTCTCACACACACTAAAGGGGATTGGTAGAGCTACACAGGAGAAAACCGAAGTGTTTTTTCCTGTTCTCACATGATTGCTCACTCAACCCAACAGTTCGGACACCAGAGTCTCCAGTGGACACGAGCTGGATGCCCCCTTGTTCAATCCCATCCCAACACTCTCTGCTATCAAAACCACAAGGGGGGCTCAGCCTAGGTCTAGTTGCTCCTGGCACAAAGATCCAATCATTGAGACAATGAGGATTGCCAAGGAAAAAAGGAAATTTTTAATGCAAAAGACATCTTGTCAGGAGCACTTGAGAAGCTGCTTCAAATTCATCTCTCCAACAAACAGAAATCATGGCCATTTAAAGGAGGGGCCCCGGGCAGGTCTCGGTGCAACTGAGGAGCAGCTGCCTGCACTGGGGCGTGCGGGGGACAGTGCATCAGGGAGTCTGCCCAGGGCCCTTCGGAGTCTCAGCTCCTTTTTGTCTTGCCGAAAACCCACTATTTCTGGGAAACAACTAAAAGGTCAAGGAGTTAGTTAAGGAAGAGGATTAAAAAAAAAAAAACATATAGAGGTCATTGAAATTTGTTCGTGGAGCTGGATACAACTCCATCCTTCTTTTCAGTTCTTCCTCAATCTTGGAGAATGAGGATGTTGATCTACCTGGCTGCTTCCTGCTGAAATGAGGTGTAGCTGGGGTATGAGGAAGAATGAAAACGTTGAGCTTATAACCTAAACTTTTTAGTGCGTGTTGTCGAATTGCCACCCTCTCCCCACCAAGGCTGCAAAGTATATCAAAAGAAGCACCCATCCCCTTCCGGGATCCTTCCTGAGAAATACTGGCCCAGTGTCCCCCAGATGGAATTTCCATCCAAAATTTCCCTGGTCTTCCATGAAAACAGTTTAAGGAGCTAGTTTAGTAGGCAACTTTTGACCTGGTATGGACTGAAAAGTGGGTGGTCCGACTTTCCAACAACCAAATGTCCCCCATTGTCAAGGTTTTTAGACAAACATAGGCCCACGGAGCTTTTTCCACTGACCCCACAGACAAAAATATACTCAGTGGGCGCACCAACTGTTCCTGCTCCCGTTTTCCTGTCCCTCTAGGAACTGGAATACTATCAATTTCCCTACACCTTGGGGAAACATCATTTGCTGACATACTATTGTGCAAAAAATGTCCCCAGGCTATCCAATTAGAGGGAGAGAATTAAGGCTAATTGCTTAAACAATTGCCAGGCTGCTCGTTGACCTATCAGTCTACCACAGACAGTTCTCTGATGTTTCCAGCCATGCATAATGGCTACCTCCATAGCCAGTAAAGTGGCTTTTAATAACTCAATTTGTGGTCCATATTTAATTTTCCTGTTTTCAGAGATAGAGTACCTTTATTTTTTCCAAATAGCTTTATGAGCATGTACCACCATAAAGACATGCTTAGAATCAGTCTAGTTAGTGCAATTAATTTATACTTCTAGGTAGAGAGTAGGACCGCTGTCTCTATTACCCATTAGCTGGTAACTACAGTATACCCAGCTTTGCATTGTCCCTGTTTCATAAAGCTCCTGCCACTGCTAAATGGCTCCTCATCTGGGTCCAACAGGGTCCAATTGGTCGAGTCTGGGCAACTTGAATACACTTGGTCAATAATTTAAATGCAATCATGGACCGTGATCCCCAAAAGTTTGTGCCAAAACCCTGAGTCCAATTCCTTTGTTTCTCGAATTAACAAATCAAAAGGCCTTACAGCAGACCTATACTGAAAATAAATAAATAAATAAAATAAAGAGAAATAAATAAAAAGGCTTATATAAATCCGGAGACCCCAATGTGGGACAGTCATTAATTTTTCTTTAATAGTCAAGAAAGTCTTGTGAAATGCTCTGATCCTAAAAAGGGGTTCTTTTTCTTCTCTTTTTGAGGCTTTATAGAAAGATTTTGTTATTAGCCTGAAGTTAGGAACTTAAATCCTGAAAACCCCAGCCATACCTGAGAATCCTCACAAATGTTTGCCGGTAATCCCACTGGCTATCAGAATATTAGGATATTATCTATGCATTGTAAAACTGTTCTGTTGTCCAAAACCTTTTCCCTCAAATTTCTGGCCAAAATTTTTCCAAAGAATGTTGGGAGTTTTTAAATGCCTGAGGAAAGACAATCCAGCAGTACTGGTATTTGCCTTTAGACTTTAAGTCTTCCTCTTTGAAAGCAAATAATTCTCTGGATTTGGGAGCAATAGAAACACAAAAGAAAGCATCTTTTAAATTTATTGCTGAAAATCAGACAAAATTTCAAGATAAAGTGGTATAGAGGGTGTAGGATTAGGTACCACAGGATGAATATCTTTCACTATTTGGTTTATTGTTCTTAGATCTTGAACAAACCAGCATTCCTAGGTTCCAGGTTGTTTCTGGGTTCCAGGTTTTGGGGGAGTTTTGTTATTGTTGTTGTGGTTTTGGCTGACAGAATGGGGATATAATGAGGTGTGTCTGAGCTCTCTTCTCTCATTGCCAGGAACTCACTTTTAAGGTTTTCTTGGGGATCTTCTTGGCCAAGAGGGGGGTCCATTTAGTCGGCAAAAGGGAGGTATCTAGGGTTTACATTTACCTTCTTTTGGCCAAGATTTGTCAGAGGTAGCATCACCAGCCAAACTTTTATTTTGTCCCATTGTTGCCAGGGTGATATGGCTACCTTACCTGTTCTATACCATCTCCCTCAGTGGGATTCTGTGGCAAAGGGACTTAAAGTCAAAAGACTTATAGCCAATTAAATGTTCTAGGCCAGATGGGAATCGAGGCAGACAGGCATTTATCAAACTTTAAAACTGTTTAAGGCCGGGCGCAGTGGCTCACCCTGTAATCCTAGCAGTCTGGGAGACCGAGGCAGGCGGATTGCTTGAGGTCAGGAGTTCGAAACCAGCCTGAGCAAGAGCCAGGCCCCGTCTCTACTATAAATAGAAAGAAATTAATAGACCAACTAATATATAGAGAAAAAATTAGACGGGCATGGTGGCGCATGCCTGTAGTCCCAGCTACTCGGGAGGCTGAGGCAGGAGGATCGCTTGAGGCCAGGAGTTTGAGGTTGCTGTGAGCTAGGCTGATGTCACGGCACTCACTCTAGCCCAGGCAAAAAATCGAGACTCTGTCTCAAAAACAAACAAACAAAAAATCAACTGTTTAAGCAATATAAGAGCAAAAAACCCCACCAAAAACAAGATTATAAAATGAACTTATCTATAATTATTGAGCTACTGTCAGATTTGTAGGAATTTGCTATACAAAACATAAGCATGTTAAAACCATTTCAGCTAAAGATTTAGAAATTCTTGTATCAGAATTACCAAACATTCTAAACAAAAATGTTATAAATCCTGCCTAGTTCTAACAATGACAGGATAATGGAAACTTACAGGTAGCTAAACATTCAAATTATCTAGATTTTGCAGACATTTTGTCAATGATATTAAAAGGCTAAAAACATTTTATCAAAACATAATCACAGGCCGGGCACGGTGGCTCACACCTGTAATCCTAGCACTCTGAGAGGCCAAGGTGGGAGGATTGCTTGAGGTCAGGAGTTCGAAACCAGCCTGAGCAAGAGCAAGACCCCGTCTCTACTATAAATAGAAAGAAATTAATTGGCCAACTAATATATATAGAAAAAAAAATTAGCCAGGCATGGTGGTGCATGCCTGTAGTCCCAGCTACTCGGGAGGCTGAGGCAACAGGATTGCTTGAGCCTAGGAGTTTGAGGTTGCTGTGAGCTAGACTGACACCATGGCACTCACTCTAGCCTGGGCAACAAAGCGAGGCTCTGTCTCAAAAAATAAATAAATACATAAATAAAAATAAAAAAAAAATCAAAATCATACCATGTATCTTCTCAGACCACAGTGGAATAAAACTAGAAATCAATTCCAAGAGAAGCACTCAAAGCTACACAAAATCATGGAAATTAAAACAACCTGCTACTGAATGATTTGTGGGTAGATAATGAAAATCGAAAGTCCCTCAAACTGAACAACAAAGGTTTTGAGCTTTTCCTGAATCCCATAGATTGGGTACCAAAATCTATGGGGTTCAGCAAAAGCAGTCCTAAGGGGAAAATTCACAGCCTTCAATGCCAACATTGAAAAGACAGATGTATGCCTAACTTCCATGTGTAAAAGAAAAAAGAAGAAAAGACAGAAAGATCACAAATTAACCAACTAATGTCACATCTCAAGGAACTACAAAAGAAAGAGCAAACCAAACCCAAAGCCAGAAGAAGAAAAGAAATAACAAAGCTCAGAGCAGAACTAAATGAAATGGAGGGGAAAAAAACATGCAAAGAATCAATGAAACAAAAAGTTGGTTATTTGAAAAGATAAACAAAATTGATAGACCTCTTGCTATATTACCTAGGAATAGAAGAAAAAGAACTCAAGTAAGCTCACTCAGAAATGAAAAAGGAGATATTACAACTGATACCACAGAAATACAAAAATCTCTACACACAGAAACTAGAAAACGTAGAAGAAATGGACAAATTCCTGAAAACACACAACCTCCCAAGATTCAGTCATAAAGAAACATTATAAAGAAATCCTCTGGGGAGAGGCATGAGGTAAAACAAAACAAAACAAAACAAAAAACCTCCTAAACAGAACAATAACAAGCAGCAAGATCAAAGCAGTAATAAAAGAAAATCTACCAAGAAAAAAAAGCCCCAGACCAGCCAGATTCTACCAGACCCACAAAGAAGAGCTGGTACCCATACTGCAGAAATTATTCCATAACATCAAGAAAGAGGGAACCCCCCCAACCCATTCTATGAAGCCAGTATCGCCTTGATACCAATGCCAGGAAAGAACCTGACAAAAAAGGAAAACTGCAGACCAATATCCCTTATGAATATACGTGCAAAAATCCTCAAAACAAAATACTGGCAAACTGAATTTTCAACAGTATATCAAAAATATAATCCACCATGACTAAGGGGGCTTCATCCCAGGAATGCAAGGATGGTTCAACATATATAAATCAATAAATGTGATTGACCACATAAACAGAAGCAAAAGCAAAGATTATATAATCATCTCAATAGATGCAGAAAAAGCATTCAACAAAATACAGTACCCTTTCATGATAAAAAGAACTCTCAACAAACTAGGCATAGAAGGAACATACCTCAAAATTATAAAAGCCATATATCTGACAACCCACAGCCAACATCATACTGAATGGGGAAAAGTTGAAAGCATTACCCCTAAGAACTGGTAAAAGACAAGGGTGCCCGCTGTCACCACTTCTATTTAACATAGTGCTAGAAGTCTTAGCCAGAGCAATCAGGCATGAGAAAGCAATAAAGAGTATCCAAATCAGGAAAGAGGAGGTCAAACTATTGCTTCTCACTGATGATACAATCTTGTATCTAGAAAATCCCAAAGGTTCCACCAAAAGAGTCTTGGAATTGATAAAGTCAGCAAAATCTCAAGTTACAAAATCAATGTACACAAATCAGTATCATTTCTATACACAAATAACAGTAAAGCTGAGAGTCAAATAAAAAACTCAATACCATTCACAATAGCTACAAAGAATATAAAATACGTAGGAATATACTTAACCAAGGAGGTGAAAGATCTCTACAAGGAAAACTACAAAGAGGAAAGAAATCGCAGATGAGACAAACAAACGGAAAAATATATCATGCTCATAGATCAGTTGAATCAACATTGTTAAAATGTCCATACTGCCCAAAGTTATTTAGAGATTCAACATAATCCCCATCAAAATACCAAGACCATATTTCACAAATCCAGAAAAATTAATTCTACACTTCATTTGGAACCAGAAAAGAGCTCAAATAGCCAAAGCAATCTTTTTTTTTTTTTTTGAGACAGAGTCTCGCCTTGTTGCCCAGGCTAGAGTGAGTGCTGTGGCATCAGCCTAGCTCACAACAACCTCAAACTCCTGGGCTCAAGCAATCCTGCTGCCTCAGCCTCCCAAGTAGCTGGGACTATAGGCATGCGCCACCGTGCCTGGCTAATTTTTTCTATATATATCAGTTGGCCAATTAATTTATTTCTACTTATAGTAGAGATGGGGTCTCGCTCTTGCTCAGGCTGGTTTCAAACTCCTGACCTCGAGCAATCCTCCCGCCTCGGCCTCCCAGAGTGCTAGGATTACAGGCGTGAGCCACCGCGCCCGGCCAACCCACGAATATAAAAACAACCAAAACCAAAGATTAAAGGCCAGATACTACAATGGCTCAAGACGGAAATCATAGCAACAACATCCAACCCAACAGAATGAACAGTAATCTACCTCACCTATCAGTTCTCTCAATAAATGTGAATGGCTTAAACACTCCACTCAAGAGACATAGGCTGGCTGAATGGATAAGAAAATACAGGCCAAGTACATGCTGTCTTCAGGAAACACATCTAACCTGCAAGGATGCATATAGACTAAAAATAAAAGGGTAGAGATCAGTATTCCAAGCAAGTGGAAACCAAAAGAAGGCTGGCGTGGCAGTTCTAATTTCGGACGATTTAGTTTTTAAACCAACAAAAGTAGTGAAAGACAAAGAGGGTCATTATATAATGGTGAAGGGCACAGTTCAACAAGAAGAGATAACAATTTTAAATATATATGCACCCAACTTAGGTGCACCCAGATTCATAAAGCAAACCTTACTGGAGCTAAGCAAATGGATTAATAGCAACTCCATAATCACCGGAGATTTCAACACCCCACTGACGGCACAAGACAGATCCTCCAAACAGAAAATTAATAAAGAAATAATGGACTTAAACAAAACCCTAGAACAAT
>VSMD01124228.1:0-25152 GCA_008750895.1 Mirza zaza
TAATTGGCCAACTAATTGATATAGAAAAAATTAGCCGGGCATGGTGGCACATGCCTGTAGTCCCAGCTACTTGGGAGGCTGAGGCAGCAGGATTGCTTGAGCCCAGGAGTTTGAGGTTGCTGTGAGCTAGGCTGATGCCACGGCACTCACTGTAGCCTGGGCAATAAAGTGAGACTCTGTCTCAAAAAAAAAAAAAAAAAAAAGAAAACGTTTTTAAAAAAGTATTATAATCAAAATATTGAAGAAGATACATATAAAATATGAATAGGAAACCATGAAAAAGGAACAAAGAACTTGGAAGAACTCTTTTAAATTAAATTTAAGATTCTTGGAATTTAAAAAGTGATTAGAGGCCGGGCAAGGTGGCTCATGTCTGTAATCCTAGCACTTTGGGAGGCTGAGGCAAGAGGATCACTTGAACTCAGAAATTTGAGGTTGCAGTGAGCTATGAAGATGCTACTGCACTCTACCCAGGGCAACTCTGTCTCAAAAAAACCAAAATGATTAGAAAAGGAAAGAAAATCAACAGATGATCTGGAAAATAAAAACTGACATACTCAGAATGAGAGCATATGAATAAAAAGATGGAAATAATAGAAAAACTACAGAAAACATACAGGGCCAATCCAATAGATACACCATTTGACTAATAAAAAGAAACAGAGAAAAGAGAAGGGAGAAACTATTAAATAAATAATAGAATTTTCCAGAGCCAAGAAAAGAAACACCTAAGTCTTAAGATGCAAAGGGCTCAGTGAGTACTCATACAACTGATAAAAGACCCACACCTATACATTTCCTCATGGAATTTCAAAACAAAAGTATAAAACAGAGATCCTGAACAGGAAACACAGGTCATCCACAAAGGATTGACAATCAGACTAGCTTCTTGTCAGCAACAGGGAATATTAGAAGACAATGCAGCCACATCTTCAAATTTTCTAAAGAAAATTACAGCCCTGATTTCTACCCCCAGCCTAACTACAAACAAGGACCAGGGTACAGTGAAGACAGTTTCAGACATGAAAGCACTCAGAATATTTATTTCTGATGGCACAGATCAGGACAGGTGGAGACTCAGGATTCTGAGAACAGTGATTCCAACCTAGGAAAAGAGACGAGGGAAATGTAGACATCTGTAAAGCAGGTCTAGAAGAGCATCTGGTCACTATGGGAACTGATTGGAGAATGGAGAAGGGAGGTTTTCTGGTTAAAAGAAAAAAAAAAAGGAGGGGGATTTCACCACAAAATATAACTAGAGTGTAGAAAAAATAAGGCTATGATAAAGGCAGATTGTGCCAGAAAGAAAAGAAAGGCAATTAGAAACTCCCTGAAATTTTTTTTAAAAAGGAAAAGACAAGTAGCATCAAAAAAGATAGATTTTAAATATGAAATAAGTTTATATATACCCTGATTATAAGAAACTGATAAAAGCATAAGAAAAGAAGATCTAGTTATTATTAATGTTGAAATCTTGAGAGCCCAGGGTCATTACCCTGCCCCTGGTGAGAAGAAAATGTAATCCTAAAATACAAATTGGCTCTGCACTAAATAATATTTACAGAATCATATTTTAGGGGGTACTGAAATTAGAAATGTCCTTCATCTTAGGTAAGAAATAGCTTTGATATGTTTGGTCTCAAGACATAAATTTCAGGACCCTAAGAGAAAGACTGGCCAAAAGTGCTGCACTCTCCTATCTTCTATAAACGTAGCACCAGGCCTGACACAGTGGCTCATGCCTGTAATCCTAGCACTCTGGGAGGCAGGTGGATCACTCAAGGTCAGGAGTTCGAAACCAGCCTGAGCAAGAGCAAGACCCCCTCTCTACTAAAAAAAATAGAAAGAAATCAATTGGCCAACTAAAAATATATAGAAAAAATTAGGCGGGCATGGTGGTGCATGCCTGTAGGCCCAGCTACTCTGGAGGCTGAGGCAGAAGGATTGCTTGGGCCCAGGAGTTTGAGGTTGCTTTGAGCTAGGCTGATGCCATGGGAGTTTGAGGTTGCTGTGAGCCAGGCTGATGCCATGGCACTCTAGCCCAGGCAACAGAGCAAGACTCTGTCTAAAAAAAAAAAAAAAAACAAGTAGCACCAAATGATACCCAGTTCCTCCCTGCAATGGTCTGCCTAAAGGTGAGAGTCCTTTTCATTATTTGAACTGTCCAGGACTCCAAAACTAGCTCAGTTTCCTTGGATTTGGGGGACAGATGACAGAAGAAATGTCCACTCCCTACAGCTAAACATAATTAGGTAAGTATTCCAAAAGACAAGTACTTTATATTGACTGCTCAGGGGAGAAATTGTGGCCCATGATAATTTCAAATCATAAGTTTGTTACTTCATTAGGGATCCCAAAGGCTAGGTTTTAAATTATTATTTCTTTAATAGAAATATTAAAAAGCAAACAAGCATGATTTCTAAATAGAAGAGACTTTTTATAGAGAATTTACAAACATCACAGGTTCTTTTCCCTATTGGCAGAAATATGGTCTAGCTTCTGGGAAGGAATAAATCTTTGCAGGAATGTGCTAACTAACAAGGGACAATTGTTGAAGTCTGTTAATTCTACTTGCTTCTCATTACAAAGGGAAAATAACTATAAGCTGCAGTAAATGTGTCTCAGGTTCATAAGGAAGATCTTTCTTTATAGAAGAATTAGTAAGTCATAATAATATACTACTACTTATAGATTTCATATTTTAGATTCAGCTTAAGAGATTTGGTTGTATAACAGGAAAAATATAAATGTTATCAACTTTGCCAACATAAAATAAAAGTGTAGCTGACAGAATGTGGGAAGTACATGAGAGGGAAAAACAGGTAGAAAAAGGAACATATATTCTAATGCCCCTTCTTAAGAAGGGGAGAATCAAGAAAGACTGTCAGGCTGGGTACGGTGGCTCATGCCTAAAATACTAGCACTTTGGGTAGGCCTAGCCCGGAGGATCACTTGAGGCCAGTAATTCAAGACCAACCTGGGCAACATCTCAAGACCTTGTTTCTACAAAAAATAAAAAAATTAGCCGGATATGGGAGGCTGGGGCAGGAGCATCACTTGAGCCCAGGAGTTCATGGTCATGATAAGCTATGAAGATGCCACTGCACTCCAGCCCAGTCAACAGAGCAAGACCCTGTCTCAAGAAGAAAAAAAAAAGACTTTCAAAAGTGGATAAAATACAAAAGAGTTGTTATTAAATGAAGTTACCAAGTTAACCAAGTGAAGTAAAATTTAAATTACACTGTCAAACACTGAAAGAGAGATAATGAGATGGTTTTGGTTTAAGAAAGCTGAATACTCATTTTTTAAAGTACCATGTCAGTAGATATTATCTGAATTTGATAAATCAAGAAACAGAAGTAGATTATTTAGAGCAGTGGTCTCCAAATTTTTTTGATGGTATAACCCTTTCAGGAAAATATTTCTAAACACAAATCTCTAACATAAATATATTTACTTATTTATATTCTATGTAAACATATGACTATACTAATCTATTATATGTATATTATAACTTACACAAAAGTAGAAATAAAAGTATGTAAGAACAATTTTGAATGGATTTTTTTCAAGGGGTGAATGCTTATAATAATATGCCAAAATATAGAAAATCATCAGTTCTTCTTACAAAAATAAACATTTTAAGATATTTAAAAAATATATAAGATGGGCAAATGATCTGAACAGACATTTTCCAAAAGAAGACATAAAATGGCCAACAAGTATAAGAAAAAATGCTCAACATCACTAATCATCAGGGAAATGCAAATCAAAACCACAATTGATACATCATCTCACCACAGTCTGAATGGCTATTATCAAAAAGACGAAAAAATAACAAATGCTGGCAAGGGTGCAGATGCAGAGACAAGGGAACTCATACTCTGTTGGTGGGAATGTAAATTAGTACAGCAATTACGAAAAACAATATAGAGTTTCCTCAAAAAACTAAAAATAGAACTACCACATGATCCAGGAATCCCACTACTGGGTATATATGCAAAGGAAAGGAAATTTGCATGTGGAAGAGATATCTGCACTCCCATGTTTACTGCAGCACTATTCACAATAGCCAAGATATGGAATCAACCTATGTGTCCATCAACGAATAAATGGACAAAGAAAATGTGGTGTATACATAATGGAATACCACTCAGCTGTAAAAAAAAGAATGAAATCCTGTCATTTAATCCATTCACAATAGCCAAGATATGGAATCAACCTATGTGTCCATCAACGAATAAATGGACAAAGAAAACGTGGTATATACATAATGGAATACGACTCAGCTGTAAAAAAAAGAATGAAATCCTGTCATTTGTGACAACACAGATGAGCCTGGAGGATATTATGTTAAGTGAAATAAGCCAGGCACAGAAAGGTAAATACCACATGATCTCACTTATATGTGGAAGCCTAGCTAAAGAAGTTGAGCTCATAGAAGGAGAAAATAAAATAGTGGTTACTAGAGGTGGGGAAGAGTAGGGTAGATAGAGGATAGCCAAAGATTGGTTAACAGATAGAAAGTACAGCTAGATAGGAGGAGTAAGTTCTAGAGTTTTATAGCACTGTAGGGTGACCATAGTTAACAATAATTTATTGTATATTTTCAAATAGCTAGAAGAGAGGATTTTGAATGTTCCCAACACAGAGAAATGATAAATGTTTGAGGTAGGTTTGCTAATTACCTTGACTTAATCATTATACATTGTATACAAGTATCAAAATATCACACTCTACTCCATAAATATGTATAATTATCATGCCAATTAAAAATAATTTTAAAAAATGTTATAAAAGGTAAATAATTTCATTTGCTAAAAAGTAGCAGGCAAATAAGAACCAAAGATTTGACCATTCATCTTACCCACTTCTCTACACTCCTACCCAAAACCCCAAATTAGAATCTTATCTTCCCCCAGGAAATATTCAGGGAACTTATAAAAAATTAATAAAATTAATATTCTTTCCCAAAAGAAGTATATAAGAATAAATAAAATTTGAGGTAATTTCTTCCAGCACCCAAATTAAGCATCTTATGCACCTCTCAGGATATGTACACTTCCCTTTTGGAGACACAGCTCTAGAAGTTAGAGGCATAGCCACCAGGAAATCCAAAAATATAAATGGTTAAAGAGAGGCACCTTTAGAGAGTAAAGCTAGGGGCAGGGAGAAGTGGAAGGAGAGGCTTATGGTTTATATCATAAGCTCATCTGTACTATTTTACTTATTGTGTACGCATATTCTTTCACATAAGGAATTAGTTTATCTAATCAGCACCACAAAACTCTTTATCTCCTCAAGTGTTTATGCTGATCATTCATTCAAAAAACATTTACTGACCATCTGCTCTGGACTAGGCACAAAGGACAGAGAGAGAAAACTGACATTTCAATTCTTAAGGAGATCACAGTCTGGGATGGAAGAAAGATATGAAATCCAGTGATGACATTTCAGTAACCTAAGTGCTTTAAGAGTAGCATATGCAGGCTATGACACGCCCACAGTCTGGGCACAGAAAAGGCACAGTAAAGGCACAGTGGGATGTTAGGCAGGGATTGCTGAACAGTCACTTCCTCTTTGAGTTGAGACTTAAAAGACAAGTGGAAAAGAGAATAAACCAGATGAACAGGTATGTAAGGGGAATGGGGAAAGGGCATTCTAGGGCAAAAAGGAAAGAGGTGGGGGAGACAAGTTGACATATGAGAGACGACAATATGTTGTATTTGGGAAACTGGAAGTTTTTAAGGATTACTAGAGCAAATGGTACTCGAGGTATTAGAGGCAAGAATAGAAGGAAAAAATAGGAAGGGGTGGCTGGGCACAGTGGCTCATGTCTGTAATCCCAGCACTTTAAGAAGTCAAGATGGGAGGATCACTGCGGCCAGGAGTTCAAGACCAGCCTGGGCAACATAGGAGAGCCCATTTCTACAAAAAATTAAAAAATTAGTCGGGCATGGTGGTGCACACGTGTAGTCTCAGCTACTTAGGAGGCTCAGGCAGGAGGATCACTTGGGCCCAGGAGTGCGGGGCTGTGGAGAGCTATGATCCTGCCACTGTACCCTAACCTGGGCAATACAGCAAGACCTTATCTCAAGAAAAATAAACAAACATAAAAGATAGGTAAGGGCCATGCTCAGAACTCTACATGATCTCTTAAAGGCAATGGGAAGCCACTGAAGGATTTTACTGGCAGGAAGAGATATGATCAGATTTGTACTTTGGGGAAGATTATTCTGTAAGCACTGTGGAAAATGGATCTCCAAGGGGTAGATTAGGCTATTACAGTGGGCCTAATGATTGAATCACAGTATCAGCAGAAGAATGAAGAACAGATGATGCATTCAAAAGTTATTTGCAGAGGCCAAGGCAGGAGGGTCACTGAGGTCAGGAGTTCAAGACCAGCCCGAGCAACAGTGAGACCATCTCTACAAAAAATAGAAAAATTAGCCAGGCATGGTGGCATGTCCTTGTAGGCCTAGCTACTCGGGAGGCTGAGATAGGAGGATCTCTTGCACCCAGGAGTTTGAGGTTGTAGTGAGCTATGATGATGTCACTGCACTCTAGCCTGGGTGATAGAGTAAAACCCTGTCTCAAACAAACAAACAAAAAAGTTATTTGGGAGATGTACTCTCTAGGACTTGCATGAGTGTAAGGAAAGAGGGAAAGTCTAGAAGGACTTGGGTATATTTCTCTCTTGTGTAACTGGAGACTACCACTAACTAAAACATAGAAGAAAATTTGGTGGGTAGGAATTTAGGTTTGGAAATGTTAAACATGAAGTGCTATCTAAAAGTGGATATTAGCAGATAGAAATGCAGAACTGAAGTGCTGGGTGAGAAGTGTGGACTGGTAATACAGAGTTGAGACACATTAGTATTTAGGTTTTAACGGAAGCCATGGGAAGGGATACAATTACCCAAGGAGACTATACAAATGAGAAATAGAAGCAGGCTGGAGTCCTAGGGAAAGCAAAAGGCAAAGGAAGATGATACTACAAAGAAAGTGTGAGAGTATCAGAGTAGGAATGAAGGAAGGCGGTGGTAAATGAGCAAGGCAGAGTAGCTGAAACAACAGACCATGGGATCTGGACTGGGGAAAGGAGAGAAGCCAAGATATGGTTGATAGATTGGAAGAAATGGGAGTGGCAAGGGCCTCTATCATAATAATGATGATAAAGATGATACGATGGTGGTAGTGGTAACATTAAAGAGTAAGAGAACGTGAAAGAGGCAGGGTGCAGTGGCGCATGCCTGTAATCCTAGCACTCTAGGAGGCCAAGGTAGGAGGATCCCTTGAGCTTAGGAGTTCGAGAACAGCCTAAGCAAGAGTGAGATCCCGTCTCTACTAAAAATAGTAAAAATTAGCTGGGCATGGTGGCACCTGCCTGTAGTCTCAGTTACTGGGGAGGCTGAGGCAGGAGGATCACTTGAGCCAAGGAGTCTGAGGTTGCTGTGAGCTAGGCTGATGCCACAGCACTCTAGCTGGGGCAACAAAGAGAGAGAGACTCTGTCTCAAAACAAAAAAAAAAGAGAGAGAGAGAATGTAAAAGAGATAGGAGTGTTTGTTTAGTTTTAGCTACTGGAGTTCATTATCTTACAGTGATTACAGATATTTTTTAATATATGTAAAATATGTGTACTATGTTGCATAATTTTGAAAATTCTGAGTATCTTTGGATCACTCTGTACAGATCTTTGTTGCTGCACAACAAGGGTGCATATAATTGTGAACACACTGTACATACCTCAGAATAAAAGATAACACCAGGTAATTAAAAGGCCCTGCCTTCATTGGGCCCAAATTTAGTTCTACTGTGTTAGGTATGATTGAAAATGTTGTAAGCTAGCACATTAAAATAAAACTGAGCACTGTCTTCGTTATGGGATAAACAACGATTTTAATTAATTATAATAATAAACAGAAAGAAATAGGTTACATTATAAAGAACCTTTTCTTAGTGTTCATAAACTGATATTTTCTCACGCTTACTTTAGTTTGTCTAAGAGTACAAAAGATTTAAGAATAGTGTCTATTGTAAAACAAGTATTTCCAAATCTGATCAGCAGGTATTTGTATTTTCTTCTCCTTAATAAATATCCAAGACTCTTTTCAGAGTTATTGCCAGATGGATTAACACAATATTGCTCTCTTATAAAATCTCTTCTTTGGTACCACCTTTAATCCTAATACTAATAGGAAAGAAAATATTTTGGGAAATCATTAATTTTTTTTTTTACTGTTGGAATTCAGTTATATCTTTCTGTGGTAGGCAGAATTCTAAAGATGTCCCCCAGGATTCCCACCTCCTGGTTGTTCAAACACTAATCTAGGTACTGCTGTGAAGGTACTTTACAGATGGAATTAAAATTACTAATCAGATGTGTTTAAAATAGAGAGATTATTATGGATTATCCAGATGGACCGGAGGTAATCACATGAGCCCTTAAAAGCAAAAGAGGACAGCAAAAGTGTCAGTGAGATGAGACAGAAGAGGAAGTTAAGAGATATGTGAAGCAAAAGACTCCACCCACTGTTGCTGGCTTTGAAAATGGAGAAACAAAGCCATGAACCACGAAATGTAGGTGGCCTCTTTAGGCTGAGGCCAACCCCCAGTCAGCAGCCAGCAAGGAAACGGAGATTCAGTCCTGCAACTGCAAGGAACTGAATTCTGACAACAACCTGAAACAGCCTGGAAGTCAAGTCATTCTCAGAGCTCTAGAAAGAAACTCAGCCCTTGTGACGTTTTGATTTTAAACTTGCGAAACCTGGAGCAGAAACAGCTGAGTCACACTGTACCTAGAGTGAGATCAGGGTACAAATAAATGGGCGTTGTTTTAAGCTACTAAATTTGTGATAATTTGTTACAGGAGCACTGAAACTAACACCCTTTGTTTAATCACTGACTTCAGATGTGCTCTGCTGATCATTTTTTGTCCCTTAATGCAACTTCGAACAAGAGTTCCTACATTTCCAGTCATATTCCATTATTATGAAAGCCAGCCTAACTTATTTTCCCTCAACTTATTTTGAAAACGTTTAAACCTACAGAAAATTGAAAATAATATAATGAATACTGTTATATCTTTTACCTATATTCATCAATTGCTAATATTGTTCTACATTTAATTGCTTTCTCACTCTTCCTAAATGTACACAAATATTTCCCCCTCTCCCTCTCCCTTTCTCCTCTGTATCAGGGGTTCCAAACTGGAGATAATTTTGTCCCCCAGAGGATATATGGCAATGTCTGGGGACATTTTTGATTGACTGACACTCTTGAGGGGGGCTACTGGCATCGAGTGGTCCGTAGAGCCCAGGGATGCTGCTAAATATCCTACAATGCAGAGTCCCACACAACAAAGCATTACCCAGCCAAATGTCAATAATGCTGAGGTTAAGAATCCCTGCTTGGCCAGGCAGGTGCCTCACGCCTATAATCCTAGCACTCTGGGAGGCTGAGGCAAGAGGATCCTTTGAGTTCAGGAGTTCAAGACCAGCCTGAGCAAAAGGGAGACCCAGTCTCTACTAAAAATAGAAAAATTAGCCAGGTGTCATGGTGCATGCCTTGTAGTCCCAGCTACTCAGGAGGCTGAGGCAGGAGGATGGCTTGAGCCCAGGAGTTTGAGGTTGCTGTGAGCTAGGCTGACACCCACAGCACTCTAGCCTAGACAACAGAAGTGAGATTCTGTCTCAAAAGAAAAAAAAAATCCCTGTGTATATGTATACAAACATTTTTTCCTAAACTATGTGAAAGTAAGTTATAGACATCATGATACTTTTTACCCTAAATACTCCAGTTTATAGCTTCTAAAAACAAGGACACTAACCCATACAGCACAACTTAACACTGATACAATACCAATATCCATTTTCAAATTTCCCCATTATCTCAAAAAATACCCTTTTATAGTTTAAAAAAAAATATAGGGTCCAATCAAGGGTACATAGGTTGGCATGTTGATCAATATTTTAAATTTAAAATAAATAAGCAACTTTAATTTTAAGCAATGAGGGGCAGGGAGTAAAACTTGTGGTGCCAGCTCTAAGATCTAATGTTCTGTGACTCTGACAATATGTTACATCTGAAATGTATGTACTAATTAATTCGGAAAGTTGTTAGTACATTAAAAATCTCTCTTGCAAGAATGTCCTCAAACATGATTATTCTTAGGAAAGAAAGGGGAACTCTGTCTACAATAACCCATAACACTGTTGTTAAACATCAATCTGAAACAACAAATCAAGAGGAAATTTTCTCCAAAGAAGATATACAAAGGCCAAAAAGCACATGAAAAGACACTCAACATCACAAATCATCATGGAAATGAAGTCAAAACCACAAAGAGATATTTTGAGAGTGGATGGTCACTCTCAAAAAAAACAGAAAACAACAAGTGCTGATGGGAATGTAGCAAAATTAGAACCTTTGTGCATTGTTGGTGGGAATGTAAAAGATATAGCCACTACGGAATACGGAAAATGGTGGAGGTTCTCCAAAAAATTAAAAATAGAATTACCATATGACCCAACAATCCCCATTACTGGGTATATAAAATAATCAAAAGCAAGATCTCAAAGAAATATTTGCACTCCCATGTTCATTGCAGCACTATTCGCAATAGCTTAGAGGTGAAAGTAACCTAAATGTCCAGGGACTGAGGAATGGATAAAGGAAATGTGGAATAAACATACAATGGAATATCATTAAGCCTTTAAAAAGAAGGATTCTGTCATACTTTACAGCATGGATGAACCTTGAGTACAATACGCTAACTCACATAAGGCAGTCACAAAAAGACAAATAATGAGTGAATCCACTTATATGAGGTATCTAAAGCAGCAAATTAGTATTAGCAAACTAATATTAATGGAAAGAGAAAGCAGAATATGGTTACCAAGGCCTAGGAGTGAAAAGGCAATGGGAAGTTGTTGTTCAATGGGTATAGTTTTAACTTTGGAAGATGAAAAGGTTCTAGAGGAGATCTGCAGCACAGATCTTTAGATCACTCTGTACAGATATTTGTTGCTGCACAACAAGGTGCAATATTATCGTTAACACACTGTATTTCATACTTAAAAATGGCTAAGATGTTGAATTTTACTTTTTTAAAATTTTATTTATTTATTTAATTTATTTTGAGACAGAGTCTTGCTCTGATGCCCTAGCTAGAGTGCAGTGGCGTCATCTTAGCTCACTGCAACCTCAAACTCTTGGGCTCAAGCAATCCTGCTGCCTCAGCCTCCCGAGTAGCTGGGACTACAGGCATGCGACACCATGCCTGGCTAATTTTTTCCTCTATGTATTAGTTGGCCAATTAATTTCTTTCTATTTATAGTAGAGACAGGGTCTCGCTCTTGCTCAGGCTAGTTTCGAACTCCTGACCTTGAGCAATCTGCCTGCCTCCGCCTCCTAGAGTGCTAGGATTATAGGCGTCAGACAGGCACCCGGCTGATTAAAAGGTTTTAAAGGAAAATTATTTACAAAATATTTTAACATCTAGAAATGGATATGTTAAAAATGTTAAAACTTGTCTGAGCATGGTGGCTCATGCCTATATTTCCAGCACTTGGGAGGTTGAGGCGGGAGGATCTCTTGAGCCCAGGTGTTGGAGACCAGCCTGAGCAACACAGTGAGACCCCATCTTTACAAAAAAAAAAATTTTTTTTTAATTAGTTTGATATGGTGGCACATGCCTGTAGTCTCAGCTACTTAAGAGGATGAGGTAGGTGGATTGGTTGAACCCAGGAGTTGGAGGCTGCCATGAGCTACGATCATACCACTGCACTTCAGCCTGGGCGACAGAGCAAGACCCTGTCTCAAGAAAAAAAAAAAAAAAACCTTAGTATTTTACCTTTTTAGTCAGACAATGTAAAAAGATGGTATTTCACAGAATGGTATAGTACTGTTTTTAGAAACAACTTTAAGAAATAAAAACATTAAAATGTCCCTAACTGCTAAAAAAAAAAACTTTTATAAAGAATACAAAACAGGCCGGGCGCGGTGGCTCAAGCCTGTAATCCTAGCTCTCTGGGAGGCCGAGGTGGGCGGATCATTTGAGCTCAGGAGTTCGAGACCAGCCTGAGCAAGAGTGAGACCCCATCTCTACTATAAATAGAAAGAAATTAATTGGCCAACTAATATATATAGAAAAAATTAGCCGGGCATGGTGGCACATGCCTGTAGTCCCAGCTACTTGGAAGGCTGAGGCAGCAGGATCGCTTGAGCCCAGGAGTTTGAGGTTGCTGTGAGCTAGGCTGACGCCACGGCACTCACTCTAGCCTGGGCAATAAAGTGAGACTCTGTCTCAAAAAAAAAAAAAAAAAAAAAGAATACAAAACATACTATAATACATCAAGAGGAAAAAGTGGGGTACTCCACACAAAAACCTGTACACAGATGTTTACATAGCAGCTTTTTTCATAATTGCCGAATGTTGGAAGCAACCAAAATGTCCTTCAGTAGGTGAATAGATAAACTGTGGTATGTCCAGACAATGAAATATTATTCAGCGTTAAAAAAATGAGGCTGGGCTCACTGGCTTATGCTTATAATCCCAACACTTTGGGAGGCAGGAGGATTGCTTGAGGCCAGAAGTTTAATACTAACCTGGGCAACATAGCAAGACCTTGTCTCTATAAAAAATAAAAAAATTAGTCAGGCATGGTGCCACATACCTGTAGTCCCAGCTACTCAGGAAAGTGAGGTTAAGAGGATCACTTAAGCCCAGGCCAGGAGTTCAAGGTTACAGTGAGTTATGATTGGACCACAGTACTCCAGCCTGGTAGATACAGCAAGACCCTACCTCAAAATAAGAAAAGAAAAAAGAGAGGAGGGGGAGAGGAGTGGAGAAAAAAGAAAAGGAAGGCGTTATTAAGGCATGAGAATACAGGGAGGAAACAAATGCATATTATTACTGAATGAAAGAAGTCAATCTGAAAAGGCTACATACGGTATGATTCTAAGTACATGACATTCTGGAAAAAGGCAAAACTATGGAGACAGCAAAAAGATCAGTAGCTGCCAGGGCTTAATGATGAGGGAGGGATGAACAGATGGAGCACAGAGGATTTTTAAGGCAGTGAAACTACTTTGTATACTATAACGACAGATACACATCATTATACATTTGTCCAAACCCACAGAATGTACACCACCACCAAGAATGAACCCTAATGTAAACTATGGACGGGTCCATTATGCTGTATCAATATAGGTTCATTAATGCTAATAAATGTACCACTCTGATGGGGGATGTTGAAAATGGGGGACGATATGCATGTATGGGGACAAGGGGTATATAGGAAATTTCTCTGCATTTCTCTGAATTTTGCAGTGAACCTAAAACTACTCTAAAAAAATAAAGTCTTTAATTTAAAAACAAAAAACAAAACCCTGAGGCACCTGGAAGACTACAGTGAAGAAACACTTTTACTGTATGCTCCAGTCTAAAGGAAGTGTGGTGAGGATGAAATATGCCTCAGAATTCATCTTTTCTTTGAGCTTCTAATAAAGCTTTTTTTTTTTTCAGCATATTATGGGGGTACAAATGTTAAGGTTACATATATTGCCCTTGCCCTCCCTCCCCTAATAAAGCTTGAAAAGCAATTAATGGTAGTATCAAATGGCTATATTGTAATTCTGTGCTTGAATTTAGATATTATGGGATGTATATGCTGTCTATACACAGACCAATCTCAGAAAGCTAATCATAGTTCTAGAGATTAAGTTTTAGCAGAGGCAAAAGCTAAACTCTGAACAGCAGTTCTAATAAAGTTAATGAGAGCTACACCACCTACAGGCCTTCTCCCTCTACCTTTGTGGGATAAGGAACAACCACAGGCTCTAATTAAATTTAAAATAATCCTGGAGACTGAAAATGGACAAAAAGCCCTATTACTCTTACTACAGTAGTTGTCAACATTGTCACTATTACCAGCTAATCTGTATTAGTAAATCTATCTGGTACTAAATCCTACAAAATAACCACATTAAGTCATAAAGAACCAAATCATCGACATCAGTCGTGTTTGATAGTACTAATATAAGCCAAAGAGCCAGGTATCAGAAATGTTAAACAGGCACAAACATCCAAATTAGAACATGCCATCTATCCTTTCATTCATAACAGCCCTACTGAGCACATACTGAAATTGCTAGAGGATGCCTTTAAAAAGGGCTTGAAAACCTTCAAAGGACCCAAGTATCTCAGACTTCTAATTCTATTAGAATTGTGCCAACTTTTGATATGCAACTGGACATGCAGGCAGAATTACTGGAATGGAAAATGTGCACAATCTAAGTATAGAGAATTATCCTAAATTGTCTTAGTTTTCATTCTTCTCAGACTTAATGACAGTGAGAAGAAGGTATTCTAAACTAAAACCAATGAATTATAGGACTGCTGTGTTATCAGCCTCACTTAGACTATGAGTAAACCCCAAACAAAATAGATCGTAATTTGTAGAAAACACACTGCTAAAAACAGACAAATGTAGGTGTCATTCTAGGTTACCACACCCCAGCAGGCCATGAGTAGTATGCACCATAATGGTGCAGGGAAGAAAAATACCACCTAAAAATGGTTTAAGCAGTTAATATACCCCACCCACTCTGTTCAATGTGCTGTACCATTTAGTCAGTTCAGGAAGTGCTATTTCCCAAGCAATGTTTCTCAAAAAAAATAGCTGGGAAAGTTGGAACTATAAATTAGCTTGCCCTGGGAAAGATGCCTTGCTATGAGAAGCTTGTTGCTCAGGTAAACGTTGGCTATCTATTTCAGGCAGGTCACAAGTCCTCCTGGCACACAGAGAGGTTGCAAAGACAAACAATGTGCCTGTATTGCTCCCCTGGAAGAACTGCTCCCTGTACCAAAAAGCTGGCATTGGCAGAATCGGCAGCAAAGGAGAGAAGGATGGGATAAAACTTCCATGGGATAAAACTCAGTTCTGTTTTTTTCTAATAGCTTTCTTGAGATATAATTCACATACCATACAATTTACTCATTTAAAATATACAATTCAGTGGCTTTCAGTATACTCATAGAGTTGTGCAACTATCACCACTATCAATTTTAGAACATTTCTGTCCCCCCAAAAAATAAATGGATATAACCATTATTAATTACTCCCCATTTTCCCCCAACCCTCCCAGCCCTAAGCAACAACTAATCTATTAATATTTTCTGTCTTTATAGATTTGTCCATGCTGGACATCTCATATAAATGGAATCATACAATCTATGATCTTTTGTGACTACTTTCTTTCATACCTTTAATATTTTCAAGATTCCATGGTGTGGTATGTACTTCATTTCACTTTATTTCTCTATAATATTATATTGTATGGATATAGCACATAATGAACTCATTTCTTTACAAGAAGTAGAATCCCTTTTGCTATATAAACAAAAAGCTATCCACCGTGATTAGGTGCCAACATTAGCCCATAAATGCCTATTGTAGCCAAAAATGTATCATTAATTGCATAATGCTGCAGTTCTCTAGAAGTGTTATCAACTTCTACAGTGATATCTGAATTATAAAAATATTGAGAATGAAGCTCCTTTACAATTAAGCCAACTGCTTAACTCCCTGTAAAACCGTAGGAAAAAAAGAACTTGTAAATCCTAAGGCCTGAATATCTCAGGACATAACTGCTCTTTGACCCCATCTAGTTCAAGATAAAGTAAAACTGCAAGTATACAAAGGTGGTCTCTGGAATCTCCCTCTTCTCTTGCTTGGTCTTCATCTCTTCCCTCTTTCTATGAAAGAAATCCAACTCCTTCCTGCCTCTTCACCCTTTCCTCAATCCCTAAACAAAACTAGATCTCTTATGCCTATTGAATAATTATAGCCTCACTCTAAATTAAAATAATACATTCACATGAAAATGTTATTAAACCAGACATTCTTCCAAAACATGAAGAGAAGAACTTCTGGCATGAACAAGCTAATAAAGAGAGAGTTGTTTTGTTTTTGTCAAGAGACCCTTTCAAATCACTGTAAACCCACTCTGTAGCAAATCAAATTTAGTCAGTACTCTCTGGTTGATGCATATATATAGAAGGAGGATGGGGAAAAAATAAGAAATTGTCATTAATTTTGTTAACCATGATAATATTATGATTATGTCTAAAAATATCCTTATCTATTAGAAATGCATATTGAGGTACTTGGATGAAATGATGTGATGTCTGTGATTGCTTTAAAATCTGCAGCAAAGGACAGAGAGAAGGATGGGATAAAACTTCCATGAGATAAAACTCAGTTCTGTTTTTCCTAACAGCTTTCTAACAGCTTTCTTGAGATATAATTCACATACCATACAATTTACTCATTTAAAATATACAATTCAGTGGTTTTCAGTATACTCACAGAGTTGTGCAACTATCACCACTATCAATTTTAGATACTTTAAAATACTTTGGTTGGGAGAGGACGTTGGGGAGGGAAACGAAACTAAATATTGATATGTAATTGTTGAGGGCAAGTGATGGGCACATGAGAGTTCACTGTTTTTTTCTGTCTTATGTATAAAAAAATTTCCATAGCAAAACACTTTTAAAAGAGAGAAATTGTTCTCTCCTCTCAGGTAGTCTTTTACTCCTTTTCTTTTTTTTCATAGCACTTACTGTTATCACCACATATTTCTGAGATTATTATATTATTAATGCCTGTTTCCTCAACTAGACTTTGTGCTTCAGGAAGATAAGAAAGGTATTTGCTTAGCTCCCACTGAATCTCGACCACCTCACATGGTTTCTGGCACACCACACGCATCCAACAAATACATACTAAGTAAATGACTGAATCAATAAAACAAGTCATAGCTTACACCTAGGTCAATAAATGCTCAATAAATAAAAGGAGATGGATGGAAAATCTAGAACCTTTAGGTGAAGGGGATTCAACATATTTACCTTTATGTATTCATCATTTAAGATCACATGCTTTTCTAGTAAAAATGTAGTAAATGTGTCACAAAACAGATTTAACTTCATCTAGTTTATGCAAATATATTCATGTCGTGTACTCTTGGCTAAGCATTATAATCTCCATTTTATGATATGGAAACTACAGAACCAAAAAGTTAAATAACTATTCAAAGTCATAATAAATCAGATGCACAAATGTGAACAGACTCAGCTCTGTTCTCATGCCTCATGTTGCTCCTAAAAGAACACGATTTTATTCTCAAGAAAAATTTTTTAAAAAAGGAAAAGGAGTATTGTATATATTAATCCAACTTTAAGTGGCTGAGAAACTAGATGTATAATAGTTGTATAATAGTTGAAAATATTTTATTTTGACTTTGCCTAAAATAATTTTGAGATTGAAGCACCTAGTGGTAGAGAAAGTATAAAAAGTAGAAGGTAGCTGGGCATGGTGACTCATGCCTATAATCCTAGCACTCTGGGAAGCCGAGGTGGACGGATTGCTCTAGGTCAGGAGTTCGAAACCAGCCTGAGCAGGAGCGAGACCTCATCTCTACTAAAAATAGAAAGAAATTAATTGGCCAACTAATATAAATAGAAAAAATTAGCCGGGCATGGTGGCGCATACCTATAGTCCCAGCTACTCGGGAGGCTGAGGCAGAAGGATCGCTTGAGCCCAGAAGTTTGAGGTTGCTGTGAGCCAGGCTGACGCCATGGCACTTACTCTAGCCTGGGCAACAAAGCGAGACTCTGTCTCAAAAAAATTAAAAAATAAATAAATAAATAAATAAAAAGTAGAAGGTGAGATACCTAACACAATAGGGAACACAAGAAGGCATGACACTTGAGTGATTTGAAGGCCTTTTTTTTTAACTAGTTAAATTGAACCAGTAAGATGAGGGACATAAGAAAATTCATAAAGATAATAAATATTAATACCAAGACAATGTTTAAAACACCAATCCCCTAGGACTCCAGTTCCCAGAACATTTATTTATCTCAAATATAATACTATAACCAATAAAGTTTCCAGCTAATAATTATTTATTAATAGAAATAACCTACCATAATAAAATATCACTATGCCCCTACATCCTTTTGAAATTGTTAGAACCTGAGTTTACCTTAATTTGGTAATAGATAACGATGTGCAAATTCAGAAAGTCAGAAATGCCAAATGTTTGCTATTAATGGAATCACAACTATTTATGAAACTAACCTCAACTTAGTTTTAGCCAATCTGAGAAAGTTCTTGTGCTGTACCGCCAAAAAAATGTCACAGCCATATCTGCAGATAGCATTTATAGCCAAAGGAATCAAGGTCTAAAATAAAGTCTGCCACCAAATCTAAAAACCTGCATAGACAGGTAGTTTGTGTAAAAACATTTTAAATATCCTAAGAAACATTTTGGGGATAGAGTCTGGAAAGATATTTTTTAACTCATATAAAGGCTTACAAAGAGGCACCTGGCCTGGGTTGCATTCTAGACTGGTTGCAAGACTGTTACTCAAGGGCACAATTACTACTGGTGGCCTCCTACAAAGACTCAGGACATTCAGTGTTATCCCTACACCGTTATTATCATGCTTCCAATTTGCAATACATTAGTCATTTCAGAGTAATGATTTACACATACAATTTTCAAACAAAAATGTAAGATTTACTTGCCCCATGATGGTTCCTTCTCAACTTTTCTTATAATTTATAAAAGCACCAGCTGACCCAAAATAATCTACCAACACCTTTAAGCCTTTTAATGTAAACGGTAAAGGAATACTGTCCTCCGAATGCAGACAACATTGCTAACCCACGCGAGACAGTGATTTGTAGTTGTTTTTCCACCGGAGAGATGGATTTGCGCTCAGTTACTCACGGTGTCTACTAGGTCCCCCTGGTGACCAAACAGTACATTTAGGCAATAGTAGGGTTCCAAGGCACAAACTGGCAGCAGAGCAGAGGGTGGAAGGGGAAATCATGAAAAATTAACACGCGAACGGTACACACGACCTGACTGAAAATTACGTTCGCACTGCTGGGGTATCTGAAATCCGCATACCAGCCACTATTCCCCATCCCTTTTAAAAAGCAAACACCATTCGCCTCCTTCGGGCTTCCGATCCCCACCTCCCATTTAAATCCCGGGTGCGATGGAAAGCCCAAAGCAAGGGGCTCACTCAGCACGAGGAACACGCCACTTTGGGGGTTTTGAGGAAACACTGATGTGAAAAATTGTCGTAATTTTCTATCTCAAATATGCAGGAATGACACACCACCTTTCCTATCACTGACTGAAGACCAAAGACAGAGTCGAGAATTGCCGACCTGCGGGGGCCCACGAGGGAGGGGGAAAGCACCGAGAAGACCAGGGGTCAGACTGCGGCGCGTCCCAAGCTCCGACTGGAGGGGCGAAGAGCTGCGGGCAGCGCCAGGAGCGCGGGGTCGCACCCGGGTCACGTCTTGGGGCTCTCGGGGTGCGAGGGGCTCGAGAGCGAGCCCGGGCGGGACGACCTGGGCCCTGGAGCCTGGCCGGCCGAGGCTCGGGGGCCGCGGTGGGGGCACGAGGCAGCGCCGCCGAGGGGGCTGCGGCGCCCGGCGGCCGGGGAGGGCGCGCCGCCAGGTGCCGGACGGCAGGGGGCAGCGGGGTTCTGGCAGGCGGCGACCCAGGGAGGGAGGAGGGCGGCGGGCGAGTCCCGCGCGGCGCGGGAGGGCGCGCAGCCGGGTGCGCCCGCGGCGGGTTGCGGGGCCGCCGCCGGCCTACCTGGAGATAATAGGGTTTCCTTAGCCAGGCCCCCGGACAGAGACTCCTCGCCATGGTAATCACACATCGCCCGGCCGCGCTGCAGTCAGAGGCGGACCCGAGCGCCGGCGGCCGGGCTCCCCGCCTCCCCGCCCCCGTGCCGGGCCGGGCCCGCCCACTCCCCCGCCCCCGCCGCCGCGCGCGCCGCGCTTCCCCTTGCCCAGCTGCAGTGACGGCCGCCGGCGGCCCGAGGCTCAGCCTCCAGCTCTGTTCGCCCGGCCGCCGCGGCTGTCAGAGCGGGTGCCGCCAACTGCGCCATAAAGGGGAGTCGCGCCTCGCCTCCGCCGACACAAATCTAACTGCGCCTCGCGCTTAAAGGGGAGGCGCGCGGAGGAGGGAGGGGGCACCGCGGAAGCAGGGGGTGTAGCACGCTAGGCGCTGAGAGGAACGCGCGCCGAGCCGGCCGGAGCGCCGACCCCTAGGACAGCGCTGACCTGGCCGCCAGCTCCGGCTGCCGGCTCCCCGCGCTGCGCCTGGCCGCGCGTCCCGCCACCCCGCCCCGGCAGGACTGACGCTCCCTCTGGACTCTGCTCCTTCAGTCACGACGTGTCTGGGCGGGTTGTATCGAAATCCAAGGGAGGCTTGAGGCTCCATCCCTGGGGACTGGCTCGGTCTTCCTTGTTCACGGTGGCGGGTGGCGTGAGGGTAAGGGAGCGGCTGCCGCAGCCCGCGACGCGGACCTGCGAGTTCAGTGAGCACTGGGCTCTGCGCCCAGGTGGACGGGGCTCTCCTCAGCTGAAGTCAGTGTCTCCCCCCACGCCCCCAATCCGGTTCGCCTCTAACGGCCTTCAACTTTTTAAAATGTACTTTGTAAATATTCCGACTTTTTTTGGTTTATATTGTTTTCAAGACAGCGTCAGGGTTTTCCTGGCCCCACCCAGGAATCCTGAGTCAAAAGAAAAAAATTACTGAATTAAATGCAGTCTCGAAGGCAGGCAGGGGACCTGGGACGTGGCATAGCTACTCAGTTAAGGCTACATAACACTCAGGGTGTGGTGTCTTTCTTTTGACAGTGAGGTCCAAATAAGGGAAAAAAGAACCACCCTAGTGGGAGAACAGCTGTTAATCCAGAGTGACTTGTAATGGAAGAAGGTGCATGTTTTTGCTTCTTTGTACCCTGCATACCACGTTTTCACGTGATGCCAACAAAGTTTAGGTGGCTGTTTAGAACTCATTCGGGCCTGTTGCTCTGAGCAGTGGTTTCTCCAGAAGCAAACCTTTCTTCACTCTCACCATGGCTTTCCCATAATCCTTGTTCTGGTGCTTTGTTTCTGAAGAGGTACCTTTCTGTCTGCCCCTTCCCCCAATCCACACGCAGGCACAGGTTTTAAACTTTAGTGGTTTTTTTTTTTTTTTTTCTTTCTTTCCGTTTTGAGATAGGGTCTCACTATGTTTTCTAGGCTCAAACTCCTGGGCTCAAGCAATCCTCTCAAGTAGCTGGGACATCAGGCACAGGGCAACACGCCTAGCTACTTGGTGGTATTTTACTGCTTGCAGATAAGCCCATTTTTCACTGATTTTCAATTTGAATTAAGAGATTTCAGTAATTTCTGAGTAAGCTAAGGATGAATCCTACCGGTTTCATTCATTCAATAAATATTGAGTACCCAGACACTATTCAAGTTATTTGGGTTATATATGTGAACAAAACAGACAAATATCCTCACTCTAGTGGATATTACATTTTGGGGGTGGAGGAGACAGGCAATAAATAATAAATGTAATCAATTAAAAAATCTTATCAATGAGATAAGAAAACTGACAAGGGTCATGGGGGGGAAAGCAAGGTAGATGGAGAAGGCTACAAGTAGAGGAGTTCAGTTTTGGGCATGTTACATTTGATGTATTTGTTAGAAATTGAAGTGGAGATTTTGTTTAGGCAGTTGTATACTTGAGGCTGGGTTTAAGGAGAGTGAGTGTAAATAGAAGAGAACCAAGGATGGAGCCCTGGGGATAATGCAGCTTTAAGTGGGTAGAAGTGGATGAGCCAGCCAAGGAGACTGAAAAGGAGCAGCCAGTGAAGTAGGAGAACCGAGTGAGGTGTCCTGAAGCCAAGTGAAGCCAGTGCATCAAGGAGGAAGTACTCATACATTAGTGAGGACAGAGAATTGATCATTGGATTTAGTGACATGGAGGCCATCGACAAACTTTTAGTGAAGCAGTAGAGGAAAAACTTGATTGGAGTGGGTTTAAGAAAGAAAGGAAGGAGAGGAATTGGAGCTAGCTAATATACACAGTTCTTTTGGGAAGTTCTCCTACAAAGGGGAGCCCAAATATGGGACAGTAACTAGGAATGAAAGTGAAGTCAAATGTAGAGTGAAAAAAGAATTAGGAGAAATATTTGTTTTTAATGGGAATGATCCAGAAAAGAAGGAAAAATTAATGGAGGAGCAATAAGGGAGAATTGCTGGAATGGTGTCCTTGAGAGGAAAAAATGGTTTGAAATCTAGCACACAAGTGGAAGGATCATATGTAGACCGGAGTATATACAAAATGTTCATCTGTGAAAACAGGCAGGCAGGTAGATAGGGATGATGGTCAGAATCTTTGGATATTTTCTTCTTAGAGACTAGAAGCTAATGTTATTAGCTGAGAGGAGGTGAGAAAGATTAACGTGTGAGGAGAGAAGAGAGGGTGTGAAGTAGTCATGTAGGAGAATGAATGGGAAGATTTGCGGACCAAAAAAAATTTGTATGCTTGTTGAGTGTCATTAAGAGCCCACTTGTATTTATGGTCATGAATTTTAAGTGGGACAAGTCAGTGTGATTGTTCTTTTTTCTCCAGCAATAATTAGCTGTCAGGCTGCAGACACAGAGTAGACTGAGAATTCTATTTAATCAAATGAGAGCAAGAAGAGGAGAGCAAGGAAGTTGAGGATGTAAGCAAAGGAATAATTATGAATCATCATGTAATTTTTTTTTGGAGAGAGAGTCATGCTCTGTTGCCCCAGGTAGAATGCAGTTGCATCATCATAGCTCATATAGCTCACTGAAACCTTAAACTCCTGGGCTCAAGTGATCCTCCTGCCTCAGCCTCCCATGTAGCTGGGACTACAGGTGCCCACCACCACACCCAGCTAATTTTTTCTATTTTTGGTAGAGACAGGGTTGCACTCTTGCTCGGGCTGGTCTGGAACTCTTGACCTCATGCAATCCTCTTGCCTCAGCCTCCTAGAGTGCTAGGATTATAGGCGTGAGCCACTGTGGCTGGCCAACATGGAATTTAAGATGAGTAAAGAGGAAAGAGTGGATATGGAGAGGGTAAGGATAGTAAAAAGGTATAGGAGCAGTAAATTGCAGTAAATTGTGGGGTTGAGGGATTGTAGGAATCAAGGGAAAATAGGGATAAATCTGGAAGGATATATCAGAAAGGGTCTGACTGCATTTTTTACATTTGCTGACAGCTTTCGAGTGCTGCCACTCCTCTTTCCCCTGTGATCAATATCGTGATCACATCCCACTCTAGATGTCATCACTCCTACGTAAGCTCGATTTCATGCATCCCATTCTGATTACCACATTGTTGTGGTCACTCTGCAGAAGCACAATGGACTCCTCCACCTAAAATTTGGTTTGGATGTTGACACTGATGATATACCAAAAGGTTTATTACTAACAATGAAACTTTCTGGGGAGAGCAGGGCAGGCTCCCAAACTGGTCCAAAAATGGCTTAAGGGAGCAGTGAACGGAGATTGTCTTAGGGTTTCATGGTGGTTGGGGGGTGGGACCCTGTTGAGGGTTCTCTCACATGCACTGGGGGTTGCATAGTTTGAACTTTCTGCCATCACCAAAGGCATCTGGGCTTTCTTATCTCCCACTGAGAGTGGAAAAGTCTCAGAAATTGGAGAGTGGTGAGAAAAGAGTTCAGAAAAGGTGATGTGAAGAGACTTGAGTGGATCAGCAGGTGAGAGATGAGGAGTGACCTGATGGCCTGGGATTTCTCATGGTAATAGATATAAACGTATAGCAAGGACAAAATTGAAACCAAATGAGAAAAAATGGTTACTCAGGTTTCCATTTAGAGTCACCAAAGACTAAATGAAAGTAATATTTTATTTGAAAAGGGAAAAGCGGTTTCAATTATTTTCATTTTAAACTCGGGCCCTTTTCTTGACATGCCCCAAGATCCTGAGAGAGACACCTGGGGCCACAACAGCCCTCCAGGGTCCATTCTGGGGACCTTGTACCACTGAACTTGCACTTTGGCTTTAAATCCACTTGTATGAGTCCCAAGATGGATCCAAGCAGGTTAGCCTTGGCAAATTTGGGCAGGATGCTTTCTGCCTCTGGTTGGGCCTTCCCCTGTACCCTCACTGCAGGGGCTTTGCCATCTTTCCTGTCATACCCTGGACCTATTTTACAGACATCTACATGTGCCTATTCTGATACACATTCTTATGGGACTTAAAAGTTTCTGCTTTTCTAAGTAAAAGCTAACTAATCCAAAACTAATCCATATGGTTGTGTTCGGAGGTGCTCATTTGTGGCCTATTAGTCACCATGTGTAATATAACTTTGGCCTTCTAGAGACTAAGGATTGACTCCAGTAGTTTCTAATACAGAAAAGTCAAGATCAGTGGTCTTTGAACTTTTTTGTTTGCACACTCCCAAAAGAATTTTGAAAAATACACACATCCCTTTCCTGATGTTTTATATCAACGTCCAAAATTTTTATCATGAAATGTAAACAATTATGAAGGAAGTAATTTCCAGTTTTGTGTTGTAAATATTGGCATTCAAAAACAAAACTGTCACACAACTCTTAGATGTGCCCAGTGGAATATAAATACCTTGGCAATTTGATACCATTTAAAGAGTATCATCCATTTAAAGAGTGAAAGATCAAATTATTTCTTTAGCTATCAGAAATTTATTTATACAATTGTTCTCTTTTCTTCTTCTTGAACTTATATAATTCCATTTCCCTCATAGAATTTTATACTGTTGTATATTTTTATGTCATCTATATTTTTCTCTGTAATAAAAAGTCATTTTAATGTTTTTTCTTTTCATTTTAAAATTTTATTTTAATTTTTGCATACATAATACTTTCACCTGATTAAAAATAAAAATTAAATCAAAAGTATACATTGAGAAGTTTTATTCCCATTCTACCTTGTCCTACCCCCCATAGGTAATCACTTTTTTTTTTTTTTTTTTTTGAGACAGAGTCTCGCTTTGTTGCCCAGGCTAGAGTGAGTGCCATAGCATCAGCCTAGCTCACAGCAACCTCAAACTCCTGGGGTCAAGCGATCCTCCTGCCTCAGCCTCCCAAGTAGCTGGGACTATAGGCATGCGCCACCATGCCCGGCTAATTTTTTCTATATATATTAGTTGGCCAATTAATTTCTTTCTATTTTTTTATAGTAGAGACGGAGTCTCGCTCAGGCTGGTTTTGAACTCCTGACCTTGAGTAA
>VSMD01124229.1:0-10881 GCA_008750895.1 Mirza zaza
AGTGAATCAATTTCATCTTTCACGTGTTGATGGCTTATCATCTAACACATTTATAGTCCTCCATGTGTTAGATTTAGTTGAAAACAATGTTTCTGAAGGTGAAACCAGATATTTTGTGCCGGGAGCTGTCTTGCACAGTGTAAGATGTTTAGTAGCAACTCTGGCCTCCAGTAACACTTGCCCTCATTTGTGACAACAAAACTGTTTCTAGACACTGCCAAATGTCCCCAGCCTGGAGGACAAGGTCACCTCTGGTTGAAACCACTCAGTGACAGAGCCTGTCCTCACGCATCTGGAATCCCCTGACATTGCATGATGGTGTCACCATTCACCTGGACATGGGACTAGATTGGTCTATTCTCTGTTTGAGGTTGCGATTCATTAGAAAAAACAATGTCACAGAGCTCAAATGACTGCTGTCATACTTGAAACCTATTTTAACCAAAGTGAAGTCGGAGACTGTTATCCAATATTGTAGAAACCTGAAGCAGTGCATGAGGCGACGTTAGCCAAGGCTGGGTGTGGAACAATCACTGATGTCTCTGCGGACGCACACAAGGCGCAGGAGATCCTCCTTCCACACAAGGTGACATCGTCCAGCCAGAAATAGTCATGAAGTTCGGCTCCGTGTTCTGCATGGACGGATCTTGTAAAATATACTCAGGAAAAGGACCACACGCCACATCCACAGATTGCAGGACGCGTGTTTAGGAAATATCCATAGCAAGTAAACTCACAGAGGTTGGCCTTCGCCTGTGCAGGGAGGGAGGAGGTTCTCCCTGATCATCGTTTCATCTCTAGAAGGAGGCTGTCAGCTCCTCGCGTCAGAGCTCGGGAAACTCAGCGTGGTCAGCTCCCTGCACCACGTGAGAGGGTCCCCGCTGGCAGGACCAGCCACACGCGCCTCCGACACAGACCGCAGAGCCAGTCTCCAGCTCTCAGGAGCCCCTGGGACACGTGGTCCATCAAGGGCCAGGTTCTGTCACCCCAGTGGGTCGGATTGAGTTGAGATCATCACCCATCACTACAGTGGGATGTAGACATTGCCTAGGACCGGGCGGTGGGCAGGGTGCAGGGACATGTTTGACTGTGGGAAATTCTCCCCCTATGGGACTGGTAGATACTGAAATTAAATTAGAGGAGCACACTATCCCTGTCGGAGTCTAGAGATGGGGACATCTTGAGCACCTGCCCCAAGACTGGCCCAGCCCCCATGTGTCCTCCTCACTCTCTGCACAGGTGACAGCCCACCGGCCCTGGCTGGAGACTCCTGGTGCCCCAACACCCCTCTTGCCCCGCTCCCTTCACTGGGATCATTGTCCTCTTTATCCCCCAACTTCCAGTGTCTGTGGCCCAGGTGGGGTTGGCTCAGCCTCTCTCAGTGACAGGGTCCCCAGGACAGATGGTCATGAACATGTGCACTAGAAACAGCTGGATGTCGTCAGCCAGGGTGCAGCTCAGCTGCAGCAGCTTCTGGGACGTGTCCACAAACTCCTGGTCTTCAGGACAACTGTCAGGGACCTCAGAGACTCCCTGGCTCTAGGTCAGGCTGGCTGGCCTCCCTGTCCATCCCTGGGCTCCAGCCTGGGGACAGTTCTGTTCATCACTACTCAGCAGAGGACAGCAGCCTTTGTGAGGGCATTGTGGGGACCCATGGGGACAGGAGACACAAGCCTGGGAGTGTCTAGGTGCCCATTCACTGCCCCAACGTGTGACCCAGCAGACCTGTGAGGTCACCTGGCCTGGGATGCTGGTGGGCGCTGCTGGGTGTTTGAAGAGCTCTTAACTGAAGTATCTCTTTTTAAGGCGGAACTACACACACAACTCAGTGAATTTAGTTAATAAGATTTTTATTACTTGTTACAAAAGAATTTATTGGTCATGAGGCAGAAAAATTAAATGCATTCAAAAAATATACCAAGAAGTCAAATATTTGGAGGTTTCTATGAGGGGTCAGCGAGTTACCTTGTCATTGATGTGCATGCTTGCACCTCACCTCGTCCAAGATTCCTTCTGGGAGTGAGGAACGACAGCAGGACTCGCAGAGTAGCAGAACTGCAGTCACGGGAGGTGGGAGCCAGCCCACAGGTGTGTGAGCAGAGACAGTGACTGGGGAGCTGCAGAGGCCAGCTGGGCTCTCAGGTCTCTGGCCATGGGGAGGTGTGTGCCTGTGACCAGCAGGGGGCGCTGGGGGACTGCCCTGTGGTCCCTACACAGCTGCTCAGGGAGGACCAGTCACTCCAAGGACCCTGAGCTTGGGGCTGTGCCCTCTGCCCACTGATGGGGACTCAGCAGCTGTGTCTTCTCTGTCCTGGCACAGTCCCCTGAGCAGGGCCCTTTTATGGCCCCAGCAGCTGCTTCCTCCCAGGGATCCCCCAAGGGGCAAAGCCAAGCTCCCCCTCCTCAGTGTGTAGTGAGAGCTGAGCTCCAGCCCAGGGCTCAGGGAGGGGCTGGGCAGTCCCTGGATGGAAACACGTTTGCATGAGCAGCCCCTCCTCTGCAGAGGGTGGGGACAAAAGGAGGCCTGGGCAGCCCAGCCCCACTGTGGGGACCAGGGGCTGTGTGCACCATGGCCTGGGCTCCTCTCCTGCTCCTGCTCCTCTCTCACTGCACAGGTAGGGACAGGCCTCAGAGACCAGGTCTCCGTGTCAAGCCTGTAGCAGCCTCTCAGTCTCAGGAGCCCATGAGAAATTTGACCCTGGTCTCACCCCATCTCCTGTTTGTGTCAGTGTTTGCAGGTTCCTTGTCCCAGCCTGTGCTGACCCAGCCGCCCTCCCTCTCTGCATCTCCTGGAGCATCAGCCAGACTCACCTGCACCCTGAGCGGTGGCTCCAATCTTGGTAGCTATGGCATGTCCTGGTACCAGCAGAAGCCAGGGAGCCCTCCCTGGTATCTCCTGTTCTGCTCAGATTCAAAAAAGGAGCAGGGCTCCGGGGTCCTCAGCCGCTTCTCTGGATCCGTAGATGCTCGGCCAACACAGGGACTCTGCACATCTCTGGGCTGCAGGCTGAGGACGAGGCTGACTGTCTGTGCTACGTGTATCAGGGCAGCTGTGTGCTCACACGGTGCTGCAGCACCATGAGGAAGTGACACTAAAATCTGCCCTGTATTCTCCCTGCTTCCTGCAGTCACCGGTGCTCTGCCTGGGTCCACGTCTAGCTCAGGGCGTGACTTTGTCAGTGCATCAGGTAGCACCTGTTTTCCTAGGACTTGAGGATGTGAAAAGCCGATCTTATTTTTTTATTTATTTACAATGTTAAATTGATCCCTTGTTAACACCATCTCATCCTCGTCATAGCTACACAAGTGACGGCCAGCTCTCAGGGCTCAGTGTCCCCCCAGGGAGTGCTGGACAGGGAAGAAGGTGGCACCCCCGCCCCGCCCAGCCCAGGGCCAGGCCTGACTCAGAGACGCGTGTGGGCTGCCAGCTTCTGGTCGGTCACTGCGTCCAGCTCCCCAAGTTCAGCTCCACTGACCGGCTCCAGGAGGGAGGTCACCTTCCCCTGCAACGGCTCCTTCCAGCCCGTCTCGGGGACCTGTTCCTCCCTCCTGGGGCCCAAGGGCAGCAGGTCTCTGTGGCTGCAGGGACATTGGGCAAAGACAGTCTTCTCCACAGCGAGAGGGGACTGTGTCTGTCACCTCACAGTGCGCACAGGACACCCAGCGGGAAGCTCCCTCCCGCCCCCCGAGTCGGGTCCTGTAATAACCACCCTCTCCTGCATCTCGGGGTCATCTGCTGGTCATGCAAGACATCAGTGAGGCCGGGGACACTCAGGGAGAAGGGACATCCTCACATGAAGAATATCCATCCCACATTAGTATGGAAGAAGGATCAGCGGTTTGTAAGGGAACTGTGTCCCCACTCCAGTTTCAGGAAGTCACTCTGGGGACACCTGCCCTGGCCTGGCCTCCCCTCCTCCCCCCCCTCTCTGCACAGGGGACAGACTGAAGGGGTGTAGGGAACGGCTCAGCAGGAGCAACGTCACCGTCCCTATGTCAGTCCCCAGTGCAGGGTGGGGCCTCTGCCCTGGCTTCAGATAGTAACGATTGTCAGCAAGATAGTCTTGGGGTGACTCCAAAGTCCCTCTCGGGGTGGCCTGACCTGGGCTAGCCTGGACCGTCCTCGGCTCCTCCCACAGGGACCCCAAATCCCCGCAAGTCCCCAGGTTTCCTGAGCACAGATTCCAGGCTCAGCTCCTCATCTCCCCCGAGCAGCTGCGGATCTTCCTCCCGCCATCCCTCCGTGCCCAGACCCTCGGCCACCGAGTTCATTAAACTCGGGGACCTGGGACACTTCTCCCAGGGCACACCCTGAACCCCACACGCTGCCCCGGCCCAGCCTCCTCTGCTCCTCCGCCATGTGAGGGCCCCTTCTGCCCCCAGCCCAACGCAGCTGTCTCCGGGTCACCCTGGGCACTGCTGAGGGTACCCATTTCATGGGCTCACGAGAGGCAGAGGACCTGTGAGCCCCGCTGAGCCCATTCTGGGAAACGTCCCCAGTGAAGCTGGATTGGCACCAACACACAGCACCTGCGGCGTTTGGGTTTCCAGGTGGTGCTCGATGAGGACAATTGTCCCTCCTCTATGTGGACTGTTTGGGGCTTGGACAGCTGGGCTGGTCTGGGGAGGGGAGCCCCCTCGTGCTCCTGGACGGCTTGCTTGCCTGAGATTGTCACAGACCATGTAGTGATGGGCTCTGGACCTTCAGCTGTGCCACAGAACTTAGATTAGAGACCAGATGGTCCTCAAAACTGTCCATGTTACTCAGAAAAGATGGCTGCACAGAAGTCCAGTTCATCCCTTGGCGTATGAAACGTGAGTGAAACTGACGGAGCCGGTGCTGACCCAGGCTGGGGTCACGTGTCACGCACGCGGGAACCTTACCCTGCAAGAGCTGGCAGCCTGGGTGTTTTCTAACCATTTATCTGGAAAACTCTCTGAGAGGAAGACACACCAGAGGGGACTGTGGTTCTACTTCTGATCTGTAAGGTGACAGTTGGCTCTGACATTTGGCCTTTGCTGTCAGGCTGCTGAGCGGCCAGTGTTTGGAAGAACCAGCAGGCAGGGCTGATGGAGGCTGCCTGGTTCTCTGAGGTTCCCTGTCCGTCTCCATGAGGACGTGGAGTCCAAGCGTGATTCCCACATGGGGACAGGACGCCTCTGTGGGCCCAACATCACAGCCACACACCAAACCCCACAATGACAGAGACCTGCCCTCCTGTCCCATGAGCGGGGACCCCTGGCCTTCAGTGGGAATGGACCAGATCATTTCACCATCTCCCCTGACACTGTCGTGGTGAGCGGGGGTAGTTTCTCCCACTGGATTGGGCAGCGCAGGCTCCATCCCTGGAGTTGCAGCTGGGTCAGTCCCATGGTACCCACACGGCCAGGAGACGTGGGGTCCAGACAGGAGAGAGTAAGGACAGGAGGTTTGTCTCAGTTCCGCCACCATGTGGACTACTAGGTCCTCCCCCATCGTGAGTCCATGTTGGGTCATGTCCTGTGCGTCTTGGGAGCTGAGCGGGGACACTGTCCAGGCCGTCCTGATTTCACAAAGCTACAGCACTGGCCTCTGACCTTTCTCACGTCCCTACTACTGATCAGTCCCAGGCCAAGTCACACCCGCTCTTGCCCATGAGACATAGATCTGCAATTCACTAATCTCAGGAGACAGAGAAAGGAGCAAATAGAGCTCATGGTGGCCTGGTCTTCCCCGAGCAGGTGAGGAGGACGGAGAAGGCCCAGTGATGGACCCGTGGCTGAAGCGCCACCACCCCCGGTGCCTCTCCTCGACCTGCCCCTCCTCAGGTGGGGACCATCCCAGGGGCTCAGCACCTGCACCGCTCCCCTGAACACACCGCCATGTGAGGTCCCCTTCTGCTCCCAGCCCAACACAGCTGCCGCCAGGTCCCCCTGGGCACTGCTGAGTGGCCCCCCTCATGGGGTCCTCTGCACAGTGGTGCTGCCTCTGCCGCCTCCTCTCCGCGTCCTGGGAGCTGGGGTCAGAGTCAGCCTCACCCTGCGTCCGCTGTGACTCTGCCCCGTCAGGACACAAAGCCAACTCTTACAGCCCCGCCTGCCCCTCCTGCACCGCTGCCCTTGGACTCTCCTTCTCAGCCTCTTCCTGGGGCTGCTCAGTGACTGTCCCACTATGCGGCGTGTCCTAAGGCCTGAGGCCACTCCATGCCCCACATACGACACTCTTACTGTCCTGTCCCCTTTCCCTGCCCAGTCCTCACCTCCAGGCTGATGACCCCAAATATCATCCACGGCCACTGTCCTGGGAAGGGCTGGGTCTCTAGAAACCAGCAGGGTCGGCCACAGTGAGCACGTGGGGCCTCTGGGGGCCACTCCAGACCCAGGCAGAGACCCTGAGCCCAAACTCAGTACATCTCTGTGCGAGAGGTTAAGCAGACAGGGCAGGTGGTCTCTTTGGGACTCTGAATGGATCACTTAACAGGGATGAGAGGGTATTTTTCAAAATAATGGACATATTAATTTATAACATATGAAATGGACATGTGTCAATATTTTATTTAGCTGGGATGTTACCGAGGAGACCAGCGAGATGGTAAAACTTGGCCAATGAGGGTTTTTTAATCACTGCATGTCAACCCAAAAGGAAAGGACCTTGGATACAAACCGCCTGTGTTGGACCTGGACCAGTTGACATTCTCTGTGTTAATAAAGCCAGAAACTTTATGTTCATCTTCTCCTCTGACAGATTCTGCAAATTAGCAACATTCCATTTATACGGAGTTTCCAGAGAAGGACGCGTGGGTTTTGGACGCCATCTGTGTTCACCTTCCCACCCAGTGTCCCCTGCAGGGGCATCTGCGTCCCTTCTTCAGCGTCTCCTCATCCTTCCCGCCACCCCCTCTAAGGCAGGGCCTCCCGCTCCCGCCCTGCAGCCCCACGACCTCTGCAGACCACGACACCCGTCAGCAAGCTCCTCGCCCTGAGACGTTCACCCTCCCGGATGGCTGAGACCTGGTCCCCGCATCTCCTTCTCCTCCTGAACCCCAGTCCCTCAGTCCCCGGACGCCCCTTCACCGGGTCTCATCCTTCGTCCCTGTTGCTCCTTCTAGATCTACTTGGCAAACTTCTCTTCATCTTCACTTGAACCCAGGAGTGACCCCTCGGCTCATGTGTGCTCTGATTCCCTCCTCCCCTGTGATGCCAGGAACCTCCACCCGCTCAGACCCCTGAGTGCAGCCGCTGCCCCTGGTCTCTGCCTGCAGCGGTGACATGAGGAAGGGAGGCCCCTGTGAGCATCACGCCTTGTCATTCCACCAGGGGCAGCTCTCTGAGGCAGGGACAAGGCTGCTCCCTGCACAGTGACACGCCCACTGCTGAGAGCGCCCAGCACAAGGGACGCGCCCAGCATCTGTGTGCCACATGCAGCCCTGCCTCTCGCCACACCGCACGCTGTCCTGAGACACAGTGGGTGACCTGGGGACTCGGCTGTGGCCCTGCTCCTCTCCCTGTCCTCGGCCTGAGAGCTTGGGGACACCCCTGGGAGAATGTTCAGGGGCCGGGAGGGGACTTGGGCTGCCTCGTCCTCTCTGCAAGAGACACTGCTCAGCCTGGCGAGTCCCTGCTCATCCAGGTGGAGAAAAAGGGAGACACGGTTCCCTGTGACGTTCCGGCACCATCAGAGAGGAGGCAGCATGGGACGCACAGACCATGGCGCAGTGGCTCAGATCAGGGTCCACATGGCAATAACAGAAACATTTACACATGGCAAGGCGAAACACAAACATAATTTAAAATAATAACTAAAATAGATTACAGTTACAAAAACAAAATTAAAAGCACTATAGCCTTTCACACATACTTATAGGCCTATGTTATTTAGGTGACTGTATATTAAATAATTTAATTTTTGAGAAATATGAAATGTGGTGCATTTAAAATCTGACTGTCCTAGAACCACACTGTAACGCAGTCATCGATACAGATGGGAAGCTGACGGTCCTGGTAGTCCCCAGTAGCTCCCCCACCACGCTCACTCGTACCGCCCGGCTGGTGCATGTACTGCTCCTCCACACGTCTACAGCCACACACGAACTCTTGGTGATTTTCGGTCATTATAGTATTGGAATTATCTTTCCTGCTAAGCTTTATTCTTTTTTGATAAGATAATATACACTGCATATTCTTTTTGGTGAGAAATGGTTATAATGTTGTCATTTTTAAAAAGATAGACAGCACCCATCATTCAGTATAAACCCTATTTTCTCTTAGCCTCGTATTTGAAGGGTCATTCCCAATGGTTCTGACAAATCAGGGTCATATGAGACCTGCACAGTGGACAGCAGTGGGGAGGCAGGGTGGCTCTGGGACATTCTGGTTACCATGTCACACGATAGTGTCTCTGGGCCTGGACACCAGGGGGCACACGGGGCCTGCTCCTGAAGCAATAGGGTGATTAGAGCTGGGACCAGCCACCTGCCCTGCCTGTTGCCCTCTGCTCAGGGCACAGCTGTGACCTCCCCACCCCCTGGGACCACACAGCCCCGCCCCCGCCCACCCCTGACACCCTCAGGCACAGGGGCCTGACCAGGGCCCAGGGGGGCAGACAGCTGGGGCCATTTGCATGGAGGAGCCTCCCCTCTCAGGGTATGAAGAGGGGAAGGACAGACCTGGGGAAGCTGCTGCAGCTGCGAGGACACAAGGCAGCACTCGTGACAGTCTCACCATGGCCTGGGCCCCTCTCCTCCTCTCCCTCCTGGCTCACTGCACAGGTGACCTGACTCGGGCCAGGGAAGGGCCCTGGGAAGACCGTGGGGCCCTGCTCTGTCCTCCTGTCTCCAGACCCAGAGTCGCCATGTGTGTGTCTCCCCCTTCCAGGGTCCTGGGCCCAGTCTGCGCTGACTCAGCCGCCCTCGGTGTCTGGAGCCCCGGGGCAGAGCGTCACCATCCCCTGCAGCAACATCAAGGGTAACTATGTGCACTGGTACCAGCAGCTCCCAGGAACGGCCCCCAAAACCCTCATCTACGATAACAGCAATAGACCCTCGGGGGTCCCTGCCCGGTTCTCTGGCTCCAAGTCTGGCAGCTCGGCCTCCCTGACCATCGCGGGGCTCCTGGCTGAGGACGAGGCTGACTATTACTGTTCATCCTGGGACAGTAGCCTGAGTGGTCACACAGTGCTCCAGCCCCACGGGGAACTGAGACAAAAACCTACTCCTGCTTTCTTCTGATCACGGTCATGACTGCCCGAGACAAACACCAGGCAAAACATTGTCTGTGGCCAACCCAAGGCATTCACATCTGAAGATCTAACTCTCAGAGCATGGACCTGTGTTAAATAGTCAGTGACCTTCCAAAGCCCGTGACCATGCCCTCTTTCATATTGTTTTTTAAAACATGTTTATTAAGATATATTATAACATGTATGTCATAAATTGCACCCTTTTAAAATATACACTTCAAATTTTCTGTAGTGTTTATTGACTTATGCAACCATTACCATAACACGAATTTAGAATATTTTCATCACCCTAATAAACAGCTATTAGTATAATAGCTAGTATGACTATAACTTTGGTTTGTGTATCCAATTTTCATTTTCCACATAACTTAGGAGATTAATACATGAAAATGTTTACGAGGTTAATATTCATACATGAAATATATCAAGACATACTTTAGTACTTCATTCATTTTTATTGCCAAGAGAAAGATTCCATGGTATGTGTGTCCTACAGGTTATTAAACCATTCATGAGTTGTTGGACATTTACTTTGCTTAACTCTGTTCATTTCATGAGTAAGGCTGCTGCATTCAACAAGTTTCAAATTTTCCTGTGTACTTATGCGTGTATTTTTGTTGGGTTTGGTAGCAGTGGACTTTCAGGGTGATATAATTACTATTTTAGAGGAAATATCTGATTGATTTCCAACGGGGCTGCACCAGTTTACATTTGCATGAATAACACATGAGAGTTCCAATTTCTCCCATTCTCATCACCATTTGTCATCACGGGTCACTGTGTCTGTAGCCACCCCAGTGGGTCTGCAGCGGTCCATCTCTGTGACTCGATGGCATTTCCCTGGAGGCTCAGGTGTTGGGACCCGCTCGTGTGCCATCCTGCTTCCAGTCACACAGGAGCAGCGGAAGGTCTGAGGCCCGTCATGAGTCACTCACTGCAGGACACTCTAGACTGAGGGGGGTTGAAATCCCACAGGCAGCCTGCTCCCCTCCACGGAGCGGAACCTGCCTGTCCCAGCACAGAGTCCTCTCAGAGGCAGCGATGGCAGAGTGGGGACCCCATCCCAGGCAGGAGCTGAGGCGCCGTGTGGACTCCGCCCCTGCTGGTCTGCAGCTCCAGGGCTCCAGGCCTGTGCCAGAGCCGGCTCCTGCCCACCACCCCGTCCCTACCACGGACACACGGCAGGTCCCGCGATGTCCCCTCCGCCTCAGCAGAGGGTGTGCCACTGGGACCGGGACTCGGATGGGGACTGGGCTGCTGTAGCTTCTCTCTGTGCTCACACGGTGCCAGCAGCATTGGCCAAACAGCCCATCAGCTTCTAGACAACCTCGTGACACAGAATCAAAACAGTATTCTAGGAAACAATAAAATTTCCTTTAGATGGAATAACGTGAGACTTAAGTAAGTGTGAGGTAGACTGGATCGATGGGTAGAATTTTGTTAACAAAAATATTAAAGAAAAACATGTATTTAATATACCAAGAAAGCAATCACACCTAACAGGTACAGTGTCCGCTACCTGGGTGATGGGCACAGGTAACTTGGACTCAGGCAGTACAAAAGCAATTCATGGAACCAAAACATTTCTTCCCAGGTAATATTCTCAAATTTTTAAATAAGAAAAGAATAAATGTATTTGAATAAATGCTAGTCAAAATTTTTTT